>JZKD02S1728511.1:501539-534625 GCA_000966675.3 Picea glauca
AGCCTCCAGATTTCAGGGTCTGAAACGTTATAGAAAAGTTTTTATAGAGAAAATTACGCAATGACTCAGTTCAAGATGATTCCATAACCCTATACGATCCTTACACCATCACCAAGGCTATGGGTGATAATGATTTTGGATCAATCATTCCCCATTTCCATGGCTTTCACCCCATGTTTAATGTGGAACTAATTCGACCATATTTTCCACCTCTCCTAGAAACTTCATACATGTTGAGCACTTGGCCCCCATAGAAATAAATCTTGACTGCATTGAATAGGTGATGGTGGATCAGATCATGGACACCAATATGAAAGGCACCTTCCAATAGAAAATATGACTCTATCGGTTTGTCAAAGCAGGGAAACTTCTTCACCAGGGCAAGTGGCTCACCAGGAGTAAGATTCAACAGAAGTTTCTCCATATGATGGAGGAAATTGACACAATGGGGACCATTTCTTCCTAAGGGGGAGGATTTATCTATGTGGTCACTAGTGTCCACCCATATGTTCCAATAATCCATAATGGGTCGACAACTTGACAGTTTTTCTACAATTTTTCAGGTCGTAAACTTACGGAGCCGTTTTGAGGCCCTAAATGATGTTTTTTTGGGAATGCCAACGCCTAACATGTACACAAATGCAAATCCTAGGTCATTTGGAATGTGTACTTCTTGTCTAGTCCTTTCCAATGGCTTACTGAGCCCCCCAAAAAAATATATTTAGGGTTAGGGTTTTGGATGTTTTGAAATGTTAGGGTTTTGGATGTTTAGGGTTTTCTCATTGATGTTTTTTGTTAAAAGGTCTTTTTAGCCTCTTTTCCATCAAATTCTTGTGAATGAGGGTATCCATCACATCTCTCTCTTCATGGATAAGCTACCACCATTCTAGATAGCTTGTGTGCTTTGCATTTTACAATCTTTTGTATTCCAGATAACCATTCATAGAATCTAAGTTTAATTTTATTATTCTTGCAATATCTCTATGTGTTTCTGTGTTATATATATTCCTTCATGTCATTCTCAATATAATATGGATCACTCAATAAAACCTGTATAGGCATTCCAATACCTTCATACACATAGTACTTCTGAAGTTCACCTGCATGCTTCATAATTCATGCATTTCACAACATCATCATACCCTTAACTTTCATGCTCTAGCACCTCTCCTTGCTTCATACCCTAGACAGAGCTTCAAACCCTAGTCATATTTAGGCTCCATTCCCTAGAGAACATCATAGCATTATTCCCAGAACATAATTCCAAACTGCAGCATCACAACCTCAAAACAACACACTTTTCATAATCATAGACCCTAGTCCTTTATGGAACACCCTTAAAACTCCAAGAAAACCTCCTCCTGCACACCTTTAGAACCCAAGAATACTCCCTATCTCCTCTTGTGCACCTCATATATCTTTTGTGCACTTGTACTTTCTCTTCTTTCTTATATACTCTTCAAATGTGCACATTTGTCTTATATTTATAGTGTTTGCACATTCCCTTATGGGATCGACTTGTAAAACTGATTGAGTTGACCTGTAATTTCTATCTAGGTTGACTTGATAAAAATTTTAATATCTCCTCATTCCTATGGAGTTAGAGGGATTTCCATATACTATTGGAAAGGTCTCATAATAATATTTTTAACCATATATCTTATGCTCCCATTTGAGCTAGGTCTTGAAAGTAAAAAGTCCTTCAAAGATAGGGTATCCAAACTGAGCATCAAAAATCCAAAAACAATATTTCCAACAATATCCATCTTGCAATATTTATCTTGCACATATGCAGTCTCCCCCTGTCTTTGACATCAATGAAAACAATATTTCCAACAGGCTATTTGGAAAACACTAGATTGAGAGTCAAACTGTGAATATTCATGGAGGGTAACTGGAAATATTATACAACTAATTATTATGTTGCTTATATGATATTGACCTATGTGATATATATGCAGGATATATGGAAATCCTTGTAAACTCTCCAATATATGGGTGTGGGACATAACCAGAAAAATCTCAATGGAGATGTGGAGTCTCAACTGAGGCATGGATTCTCAATAGAGGCATGGAGTCTCTAATTGTAGAATATATGGTTTTATGATTTGGGGGTGCCTAGTAAGGTGGGATGACCTTACTCCCCAACAACTAATTCTTCCATATGCCGAACTAAGGTAAGGTAAAATTTAATATATGCCATGGTTGAATTAATTCATAAAATTAATTACCCACTTTTAGGGGGCTCTTGAACATATATATATAAGTAATAAGGGAGGATCCTGTTTGTATTAGATTCACAGAGTTACAGAGTCTGATTGAAGTGCCATCTGTCCCTCCTGAAAAAGGAAACCAAGACAGTTGTGCATTCTATGCCATTTGTGTTCCAACAAAAAAAAATTAACAGAGTGTCATCCTGCCCGAGGGAAACCAGGACGCATAACCATTAGATTCAGTCTATTCTCTAACATCCTACTTGAAGCAATGCTATATGTTAACTAAGCTAAAGATTTGTTTTGAAACAAAAGGAGACTACTAACTATGGACATTACAAGACCTTTTAACGAGTCGTCGCTTCCTCTTCCTCTTGCTTTCGCCATCCTGCAGGAATTGCATAAGCCTGCGTGCACGTAGGGAACTGCCTTTTCGGGGGGATCCTGGAGTGTGAAGCGTACAACATATCAAGTCGTTGATTGATTTGAATGGTCCGGAATATCTGATCATCCGCCGTGCTTCGTGTTTCGAAGATTAGTTCTAGGTACCCCAGGTTGTTGAATGGAGGTTGGTCCTGCCATTTTCCTTGAACAGAGGCAATGGGAAATGTCCACTGTGCATAATTGTCTCCCTCACCTTCATTTGCGTTGCCAACTTGGTGTGCCTGTTGCTTTTCCGAATGCATCGCTTCCTCAAGAGGTGCACCACTGGGTGGGTCGGCCTTTGCATATGCACTGCACGGTGCCTCTTCCTCAACATAACAGGTGGTGAATTCCTCTGTCGGGTGGTTTTCTCTATGGCCATGCGAGATATCTATAGCCGAAGCTTTGGATCATTGCCAAAATCTGTATGAGGATTCCAATTATCCGAGACTATAAAAAGGGAGTGCGTAGGATAATTCTACATGGCCTCGTCCGGAGTAATCTCCTCCATGTACGCCATGGGATGCGTTCAAGGTCTCCTGAGCTTCTTGGTTCTCTGAGTGGATGCCAGAGCCATTGCCTTTTCGAATTTCTTCTGCCTTTGCCTGTGTGATTCAAAGGTGTGCCAAGTTGTGCCTCTGCAAGTATTTCCTCATTCCTTAGGCATGTTGAGTAACCTGGTTATGTCCAAGATTTCTAGTGGGAGGCGAACCCTGCTCCAGGTCTCCAATGACTCTGTGTTCGGCTCTGCAAAATTTGAATGCCTCTCAGTGTTGTCGAGGCGGTTGATAAGAATGAGAATGATGATGATTTCCCTAGCCATTAAGGATGAGCTCCTAGTGTGCTGGTGAGCCATCCTGTTCACTTGCTCGAGGGGCCTCGTCCGCTGGTAATGCCTGCACAGGCTCGATCCCATTTTAGTGGTGAAGGGATGGTGGCCGGTGGCTGATATTTATGGCGCAACCCGATGTATGTCCACGTGTACTGTCTTCGCTATGTGGCACCCCATTTGGGGGTTGGAGATCCCTGTTGGCTAAGGTTTGGCACATATCTGAGATATCTGAGCCTTTAGAGGTGTGGGTCTCCCAACATAAGTGTTCAGTCTCCATTGCTACTCCTTCATTTGCCAGGAAATCTGCTACCCTATTTTCCTCTCTTTTCACATGGGAGGGTGTGATGCTGAGGTTGGTTCTGAGGAGGCTGCTAAAATCCTCTAGCAGCCCGGAGAGGCGCCAATGGGGTGAGATTTTCAGCGGATTTCCCCCATGGAGGATTTTGGTGATTAGATGAATAACAATTTGTGAGTCTCCCTCCAAGATGAGCTTGTGATGATATCTGTCAGTTGCTTCCTGGAGACCCTGCAATATGTCTATTAGCTCTGCCACATTGTTTGTTGTTTCCCCCAAGAAACCTGCAACAAGACAAAGGATCCCTCCATTGGAGTTTTTAAGTACAGCTCCATAGCCCGATGGTCCTGGATTTCCTTTAGAAGCCCCATCGAAGTTTATCTTTATGAAATCTGTTGGGGGAGGGGTCCAGATGGTTGGGCTTCTATGTTGGTGTTTGGGCTTCTCTATCATTGGTCGATTGATTAGGTTGGGCTGCCAGCTATGGAGAATGCATTGTTCCTCTGAGTTGCAGTTTAGGTCCTCTACTTTCCAAGATTTGCTTCTGACAATTTCCTTGATTAGTGAGACTATTTTTTCCCAAGTTGTGTCTGGTGTGGAGGCTTTGGAGTGAAAAATTCTTTTGTTTTGTTCCTTCCATATTTTCCAAAGAATGAATCCTGGTAGAAGTTGCCAGATGTATTTCAGTAGGGGGTTGTTGAAGTTGATCGATTCCTAGTTCTCAATTGTGTCATTGATTTTGTTCTTGTTTTGATTGGAGCGGTGCATTATTTGAGCTCCTTGGTCCCAGATCTTCTAGCTGAAGTGACATTCGTTGAAAATATGTTCTTTGGTTTCCTCTTGCTGGCAGCATAAGACGCAGAAAGAGGGTCCAATAAAGCCTCTTTTCCTGAGGTTTTCCCAGGTTAGGACTCGATTATGTGCAACAAGCCATAGGAAGGTGGCTACCTTGGGCCAGAGTATAGGTTTCTAGACTTTGTTCCATGTGTTTTCCTTGTTATGATTCTGGTGATTGCCTTGTAGACAGTAAGATTTCTTGATTGAGAAAGTGCCAGTTGTGGAGTACCCCCATCTAAGGACGTCCGAACCTTCTCTATTGGGGATTTTCTGGTGACTGGCATAGTGTTTCTATGCTTGCATATTTAAGTTCTCTGGGACCCCTAAGTCCTGACTAGAGGTTTTCCATCGGCGCCATTGTTGTCTTTGTTCCTCTGGTTTCCAGAGGTCTTTCACCCTTAGAGATGTGTCCTGGTTTAGAGCTTGTTTGAGTGCATTTATCTCTTCCGGGTCACTTAGGGGTTTGAGTTGCTTTCATGAGTCTTGCTAGAACAGAGCAATTTCTCCATCTCGGACTTCCCAGAAAGCGTGCTTTTGCACCAGGTCACGGTTTTGCCAAGCTGTGTTCCAAATGTTGGAGCCCTGTAATCAGGCATTGTGTCTAATAATTTGATTTTATGGAGCGAGGGGAGCGTACTTCTCTTTCCATATTTGCGCCCAGACAACTGTTGGATTTTTTAACCATCTCCACTAGATTTTGGCTCCCATTACTTGATTGAGTTTCTCTGGATCTCGGAGTCCCAACCCTCCTAGGATTTTTGGTGTACAAATTTTGTCCTAACCTACTAGCGCCCATTTCTTGTTAGGTTGGTGCCCATGCCAGAGGAAGTTTTGCTGGAGATTCCTTATGGCTTTGATGACCTATTTAGGAGTTGCTAAAGCAGTGAAGAGGTAGGTAGGTAGATCTTGTAGGACAGATTTGAGGAGGACCAACATGGAGGCAATGTTGAGCGGTCTGAAAGTCCAGTTGCTCAGTCTATTGGAGATGGAGAGAAGAAGGTTGTCCCAGGAGATGGATCTTGTTGCTGCACCCGTGAGAGGGATGCCTAAATAGTTGGACGGGAGCTCTTGGGTATTCCCAGGAGTCTGGATATGTGTAGCTGCACTTTTGTCGAGGTGTTGAAGAAGTAAAGTTTGGACTTATCTAGGTTAAGAGTCATGCCTGAAGCTTCTGTGAAATCTGAGAGAATTGAGTTGAGCTTGCTGGCTTCTCTGGCAGTTGGGGAGTTCAAGAGAAGGGTGTCATCTACGAATTGGCTATGTGAGGGCGCTGGCTGGATATTGTGCAGAGGCAAACCTTTGAGAGATCCTCTTGTTACTGCCATTTTGATGTAACGTCCCAGGCCTTCTGCCATAAGTACTAACAAGAAGGGCGAAAGGGGGTCCCCTTGTCTTATACCTCTGGACGGTGAGAAAGGTCGGGATGAGACCCCATTGACTAGGATGGAGAAGAAGGCTGAGGAGGTAATATTTAAGATCCAGTTCACCCAATGTTGATCAAATCCAAAAGAATCTAAGATGGCTCGAAGGTATTGCCAGCTTGCTTTGTCAAAATCTTTTGAAAGGTCGAGTTTGATTAACATACCTGGAGTTTTTGTTGACTTGGGGGAGTGGATGACCTCGTGAGCCAAGATGACGTTGTCCATGATTTGTCTTCCTTCTATGTACTCGGCTTGTTCCTCGGAGATGATGTGGGTTAGTGTCGGTTTGAGGCGGTTGGACACCACCTTTGTTATGATTTTGTAAATTACATTACAGAGAGCGATGGGTCTGAACTGTTTGGGGTTTGTGACCCACTCCTCTTTTGGGATGAGGGTGAGAAAGGTGGTGTTGAGGGCCAGAAGGACCTGTCCTGACGCTCTCGATTCCTCTACTACCTCCCAAAATTATTCCCTGACCAGGTCCCATCGATGATGGAAAAAATCTGTGGTGAATCCATCTGGGCCTGGGGCCTTTCTTGGGGGCATAGCTTTTGCGGCTTGGTCGACTTCCTCCTGGGTGATGGGTCATATTAGGGCTGTGTTTTGTTCCGGGGTTACCAGGGAGGGTATGTGTCTAGTAACCCTTTGGATAGCTGCAGTTTTTTCCTCCCTGGGTTCCGTTAGGAGGTCGCTGTAGTAGTTGTTCATCTCTGATTCTATCTAGGAGTGTTCTCTGATTGGATTGCCCTGGTCATCCTCTAAGTGAGTAATTATGTTGATGTGGCAGCGGTGCACCATTGCTCTGTGAAAGAATTTTGTGTTATTTTCTCCTTCTTTGAGCCATTGAACCCTGGACTTTTGTTTCCACAAAATTTCCTCTTGCCTTATTCTCTCTTCTAATTGCGTTTGCAGATCCACCTCCTCTTTCATTAGTTCAGTGGCTCAGGTTCCTGAAATGAATATTTTTTGTATCTCTGAAAGTCTATTATCTATGCCCTTAATGCTTTGGAGTATGTTTCCAAAGGTATTATGATTCCAGTGTTTCAACGACTACTTGAAGTTTTTGAGGCATTGTTGAAATCTGTACATGCTAGTGCCATGATCTATTTCTGCCTGTTCCCACTAGGATTTTGCAAGCTGATAGAAATCTGGGTGTGAGAGCCAAAATTTCTCGAATTGGAAGGGTTTGTATTTAGGTGTTTCTCCTGTTTCTAGATTGAAGACAAGTGGCCAGTGGTCCGACCCAGCTTTTGGGAGAATAATACTTTCCAAATAAGGGCCTTCTTCCATTATCTCTTTGGCCACAAGGAAACGGTCCAGACGACAAGCTATATGTTGGTTTCCTGATCTGCGCTTGGACCAGGTGAAAGTGCCATTGTTATTTTCTATGTCTACTAGCTTTAAGTGTTCAATGAGGGTTTTGAACTTACCACTGTCTTGTTTGAGTCTCTTGCTTCCTCCTATTTTTTCCTCCAATGAAAGGATCATGTTGAAGTCGCCTCCTAAGATCTAGTTGCGTGCTTTCAATAGAGTTTTGATTAGGGATAGCCGCTCCATAAGTTTGTCTTTTTCCTGTTGATTTTGGGGGCCATAAACATTTGTGATAGCCCCCTCCTTATTCGAGCCTATGACCTCGATGTGGGCTATTATTGTACCTATAGTTGAGAAGGATCTACTTAAAGTGACGTTACCCGGGTTCTAGAGGATAGCCAGACCACTTGAGGCTCCTGTGGAGTCTGTTAGCACGAAGTCACATCCTCTCCAAATACGTTGAAATATGGTTTCAGTTTTTGCCCTCGCACATTTAGTTTCCTGTAACATTAGGATGTCTGGGTTTTCTTCTTTGATGCAATCTCGGAGGATCCTTTGTTTGGATCGACCATTGAGACCTCTAATGTTCCAGGTGATTATCTTCATCGTTATGAGGGTGGTGTTGGGTGGAGGTATCCCTCCGAGAGCTTATGGATCTGCCCTGA
The DNA here is from genome assembly GCA_000966675.3 of Picea glauca. Taxonomy (NCBI): domain Eukaryota; kingdom Viridiplantae; phylum Streptophyta; class Pinopsida; order Pinales; family Pinaceae; genus Picea; species Picea glauca. Next base: position 509,537 of record JZKD02S1728511.1, read on the forward strand.
TTTTATCATAAGATTTCCCGCCTCCTTGATAAGTTGATGCGTTGTTTTCCGCCCCCTTCTTTTGTTCTCATGGAGTACTCTTTTCGAGCCAGAACCTGAGTTTGTGGCTATACCTAGGTGTGTTGCGGACCCTGCTGAAGAGTTAAGAAATACCTTATGTACCTTGCGGAGTTTTTCTTCAGGAAGGGTCTACAAATCCTTTTGATTGAGGGCCTCCTCAAGCTTTTCCGGATCAATGCCCGCCAGATCTCTTTCGTCCAACTACATTGGGATGTCTCCATCCACGTCTCCCCTTTCTTCTGCATAGATTTCATGATTTGGAAGGGGGGGGTTTGGTTCTCCCCTTTTCCCTGTTGTGGTTCCTTGTGAGGATATTGGATTTCCTCATCTTCTGGTAGCTGATTCAGAATCTCATAGGAGTTTTTAGTCGAGATCTTCGATCGAGGGTCTGGGATTTGCTTCCATGGAGGGTTTTTCTTTTTGTCTATGACCATGGTGAAGCCATCTTTATGTGTGGTATCACTTTCTTTGGTTGCTTTCTTGTTTAGAGGGAATTCTCTGAAGAGGTGGTCATGTTCATGACATTTTCTGCAGTGGAAAGGGATGTGTTCATAGTCCAGTGTTTGTTTCCAATCTTCATCCTGGTATTCCAGTGTTACCACTCCTGATAGGGCCTTGGAATTATTCATATAGACACAGATTCAGGCGTATGAAGTGTATTTCCTTTGCTTAGTGGCTTCTGATGTCTTGACGTATTGACCCACTATGTTTCCTATGCCCATGAGAATCTCCTCCAGCCAGAACTCTTGCGGTAGGGAGTAGAGGCGAATCCAGACTGGAGACATCGTGAAGTCCTCCTTGTCTAGGCTGAATCTTTCAATCCAAAATCGCAAGAATAACCCTGCTGAGTTGTAGAAGTACGACCCATTCTCAAATATTCTGTCTCTATCTTCTGGGTTGTAAAAGATGGTTGTGAAGAAGCCTTTGGAGCTGAGTTGAACCTCATAGTCTCCTTTAGGGTTCCACCTGTGTTTTATCCATTTTTTTAGATCCCTTTCGGATGGCCACAGGCCCAAAAACTTGCCAATGAGAGCATGCTCTCTCATGAATTGGGTGTGTTCCCCTACTCTTTTTGAGCTTATGAGGTATCTCGACGTTTTTTCCATTTGTGGAATGCATTTACCGGGCTCCCACCCTCTAGGTGCTTTTGGATGGGATGTACTAGCTTTCGTCTCCATTTCCTTCCTGAGACCTTGTTCCTTGGCAATAAGTTGATCGCGTCGTTGCAGGGATGACTCAAATGAGGGGATTTTTGCTCTTGTTCCTGAACGATCATTGGCAGTAATGTTGTTGTACGAGGGGGGTTTGCCCCCCTCTTCTGTATTCATTTTGGCGTGTCAGGCCGGTGCATTCTGAGACCGTTCGCAGCAGGTGGTTCACTGTGCCGAGGCTTGAATCTATCATGTAGCGAGCTACGCTGGACTGGAACTAGGGTTTTTCCATGTCATAGTGCCTTCACAGGCTCCTGAACATATTAATATGTTATTAAAATATGATTTAATTATTAAAGGAAAATAGATAATTAAAAAAAGAGGCAGTGACACCTCAAAAGGGAGGTGATGAATAATCAATAATTTATAAAATGAAAGACATAAGAAAAAGGTTTTTTTTTATGGAGAGGGTGAGGTGGCTATCCTCACGGGCTCTTTAAATAGACATGAAAATCCTTGGTTTTGCGGGTAACCTAAAGTGTACGGATATTCTACAGAAATTCTACCAGCATGGAAAATTGAACATGATGGTAAGTGTGATCTTAAAGAAATCCATATTGATTATGGATATTTTCTAGTGGATGGTAAAATCAAAGTTGTTTATATTTTGTATCTTACACTGGTTATGAGCTCACACAGCTCATAGGTCTCAAGGAAATAAGTTTTTCCCTGAGTATGGCTAGAAGGCTTTTCTTGGTGTGAACATTGTGTTGGTCCATGAATTCGTAGGGGCACTAGATGTCGTGAAAGACAAGATCACTGAGTTGGAGACGACTCTTGAAACCATCAAGGAGGCCATGGCTAGTTAGTAAATAAAAGAATCCCAAAAAATAGAGCAAATCCACAAAGAGGATATGGAAAGAAAACTTCAAATCCAAGACAAGGAGATAAGGGAAAAATTCAAAGAAACAAACTCCCTCAACCAAAAGGCTCATCTGCATGAGGTGGAAAAATTCAAAGATGCACATGACAAGGAAGCTATGCTTCTTAAAGAATAACTTTATGAAATGAGAACTTTCAGTGAAAGAAGTTAAAGGGAAGTTAGGAGGCTATAGTAGGACAATGATCTCCTAAAGAAAGTAGTAGAAGAAATACAAATCTGGACAATTTCATTGGAACCTATAAAAGAAGAGGCCACCAAGAAAAATAAAAAACTTTGGAGCTCACATAAGAGATTCTTCTACACTCTGGAAAAAATATTGAAGTCCAGATCTGATCAGGAGAAATTGAGTGTACAGGTGAAAGAAATGCACGAAAAAATATCAAAAATCCCTAGAAGCCTACAATCGGGTCACAGAATGGCATGATGTCCAACAAAGCTTCCCCGAGACCCTACTTCTGTATTCAAACAAGCAGAGAATAAAAGATCACCAATTGTTGAGTGCAAGGATAACAACTATCATAGATATATAGAGGACATAAGAACATGTCATCAAAATGAGAAAATAGCTATGGAGGTCTTCAGACAACCTACTCTCATGGTTCAGAATGGATATTTTGAGGGATCTAGAAAAGGTGTTGTCAACCCAAACAATGGTTGAATATGTAGAGATCAAAAGAAACCTCAATATCAAATCCATTGAGGCAATTGATAAAATTGACATAGAGGTTATAGAATCAAGATTAATACAACCTACAATATCAATCTCGCTAACTAAATATTTTGTGTGATGTGTTGAGTGAAGCTTGAAGATGGAAATCAATACTTGCATTTGCAACAACGAGACAGGCCTTGAAAGAACACGACTACATCGAGTTGAAAACATACTATAAGGCTTCAATACTTTGAAAGACTTCATAGATGAAAAAATTCAATCTCCAAGGCCCTCCTAATGATCTCATTATAACTTATTTTTTTGCAGATTAATCATTTCCTTTGTAATTATTGTAATTTATTAATCAGGAAAGGGAACTGAAGTGTCACTTCAACACCCTGACTGTTCGATATTTAGAGTAATGTGGAAGACTCCTATCTGATTTCTATAAATGGGATTAATGTAAAATAATAAATTCTTTTTGTTTTTAGATGTAGCAGAACAATACTATTACTGCAATTTAATTGGAACTAGAAAGACTTTTAAAGAATGTGGCGTTAATGCGTATGCATGTGATTTTTCTATTTATGCATGTTTACCTCTGTGGTATGTGAATGTTGGTTTTTATGAACTACTTATGAAATCACTTTCATATGATTACAGTTTCCATAATTTTCACTTTAAGTGCAGCGACAATATGATCAATTAGTGAATCAATTATTTGTTTCTAACTTATTGTATTGTTAAGCTTTCATGTTTCTTGCTTATATGAATTATTTATGTGCAAGTAATACAAACATTTCACTGCACTTATATTTTAGTTTACTCCTGATTAGGATAGTAGAATAGAAGTGCATATTAGGATTGTAGATACTCATCTTAGCCTAGAAGTAATTATTTAGAATTTTATTTCATCTGAGAACCTTCAATTCTTAGATTCATATTTAGTTAGTTAGTTAGTTTGGTAACTAGGCCATAATATGGTCATAGACACTACTCAAAATGAGAGTGGGTCTAATTGGGACCCACCATCGAGATTTCTCCTTTACCTTCTTGAATGGGTCATTCTGGCCCATCAAAAGAAATGGTGCTAGAAAGAGGGCCATAGAACTAAATGGATATAAAGAGAAGCACAAACCCTTCCCATTCAATTTTTCAAGTTAGCACTTTCTTATCCAGCGATTCCCATCCACCTTATTATGATCACGCTACACTTCCCTCATTGTATGATGTGAATACATTGGCTCAGGCCAGTACTCACAGTGTTTCCACTCATCCTGAGTCTGTGTTTTCTTCGTCTCAACCCCACATATTAACGATCCCAGAGGTTAATACCATTCTAAGGTAGTCTTAGGAACATGTGAACCATGCCTTAACTATAAAACTGAGCAAACAAATGGGACAACTTCCCATTGACTATTCACTTCCTCAAGTTTAGGAAGTTCAGGAAGCTACCATCACTTACTAGAGAACGTTTGAAACTATCTTCCTAAAGAAGTTTGGAGAAAATAAGACATCGAAAACTCTAGTTCTAGAACTGTCAAGAGTCAAAATGGATTCTAAGGAACATGTGAATTATTACAATAAACGGTTCCTTACTCTACTAAGATGCATCCCACGAGCCTCTAAACCCGCTGAAGACATTTCCATTTAATTCTATACCTATGGTCTACCTATGTCCATGGAGATGTTTTTAAAGAATGATGAGAAAGCCACCCTTGAAGAATCCTTCCATGAAGCCATTAAATTTGAAAATAACATGATGAGTTTAAAAGGAAATCTTGGAGCAAAATCATCCAAAGAAAAAGGTAAAGGTAAAGAAATTGTGTCCAAACCCCCCAAAGAGAATAAGAATTTTGATTCCATGGATATGGAAGCTCTCTAGATAATTTTTAAGAAACTCTCCAATGATATGATATATTTGAAGAAGAGTGGTGGAGAAGGATATTCTAGCCCGAATAAATTTTTTAGATTTCCTCCCAAGAAAGATAAAAACACTCCCCCAACTAATAAAACCAACCCTTCTCAGACATATGGTATTAAAATGGAATACATTTTCCAAGACTTACAAACCTAGGAAACATAAAACATGACTGGAGTCAATGATGAAGAAGAGGAGAATCGGGAACAACAAGAACAACCTTAGGAGTCCCAAGAAAACCTTAGGAGTCCCAAGAAACTGAAGAACAATAACTGAATTCTTTCTAGGATATCGCTTATGGTGGGGAGGAAGAAGAGACAAAGGAAGTACACATGTCCCAAAATGTTGTGACCACTAGAAGTGAAAGAAAAAACACCTCATCTGACACCCCAAACACTTCTAATACACCTGCAAATACCACCTCTAGTACCAAACAAGTCTTGTCTCTAGCCAATGCCACTACTCCCAATCTTCCGAAAAAAACACCCTCCAACCACCAAACTATTGATCAAACACTTAAAAAAAATGTTTCATAGATGACCCCAACAAGATTGGAATATGATTTCTTGGAAGATATGAAGAAAAATAAAGCCAACATATCCATGTTTGAGCTTATGAAAATCCCACAAATTCAAGATAATTTAATTAAAACTCTACATGAAAAGGCTTCCACTAGCACTAAAGAAATAAATGTAGGGACAAAAAAGGGAACAAACAAAGCAATCCCATCTATCGAAGATACTTCATCTAAGAGTCAGGTAGCTAAAAATGCATCCTTAACTGGAAAAAGGTCAAGTTCCACTACCCCACCTTTCCTCATTACTTTTGAAATTTTTAATAGGAATGTTCATAACTGCATGGTAGAATCGAGAGCCTCTTCAAATGTTATGCCTCTTAAAGTGTGTGAAAAGCTTAATGTCAAACATGAGGCATATGGCATTCAAATTATACAGTTGGATAGGACCAAGGACAAAGTTATTGGGGAACTGAAGAATGTTTTTATCAAAATGTTTGTTAATCCTAAAATTCATCAAACTATTGACATTATTTTTGTAGACATTCCTGATAATTATGGCATGCTTCTAAGTAGAGATTGGTCTGCTACGTTGAATGGATATTTTTTTACTGATTGGTCACATTTATGGCTCCCTTTCATTGGAAAACTTAATCATAATAGAATTGATAGAGAGAGATAGATGAAGCATGCATTGACTGATTTGAACAACCCAAATGAACCTGTAATGTTTAACAATTCAATTTTGGGAAATTATTCATATGACACATTTTTTGGGAATTACACATCGAAAACATATTCTTTTGCAGAATATGATACACAATATGAAATCCTTCATTGTACTTAGATTTTCGAACCCAAATGTAATATAGTAGATCGGAATAACATTGCTTCTAGTGTACATTTTAACATAATCCCCAAAGATATATTAGATATGCGCATTAACTCTATTAAACCGACCAATCCTAAAAAAATGAAAGCTTAAAATCAATTATTGAACCCAAAAAGGGAGATCTTGATATGTGGACGTTATTTTTTGATGGATCTAAATATTTAGAAGGTGCATGTGTTGGTTGCATACTCAAATATCCAAAAGGAAAGAAAACATTAATTGCATGTAGATTAGAATTCCAATGCACCAACAATACTGTCGAATATGAATCTTTATTACAAGAATTGAAAAAGGCAGTAGACTTGAAAGCAAAGAAAATTAAGGTATTTGGTGATTATGAAATTGTCATAATATAGGTAAGGAACACCATCCATTGTATTTCAATTCATCTAAAACATTATTATCAGTTAGAGGTATGGGAACTAATCAAGTCTTTTGATGCATTTAATATTAGTTATGTTCCTCGTTCATTGAATTGTGATGATGACTTACTAGTGAATGTTGCATCTAGATTAATACCTTCAAATGGATTGATGCCTAAAACTTTCTATGTTGAAATTTTGTATAGGCATTCAATTCCAGGAAACGTCACTAGCTGGAGAGCCTTTGATGATGATCAAAAAATTGTTAGCTTATTTCACCTCAAAGACACATTCAAAGACTCGGTTATTGATGAAGATAAACATGATCAAATGATGAACATTAATGATACTGATCAAGCTCAACCAAGAGATCAATCTGGTTTAGCCAACAATATCCCTAAGAATGTAGTGAGACTGGAGAAACTTTATGATCTCCAAGATAAGTTCAAGAAAACAACAAACTACAAAACCAACAACTCATCAATGCAGTTTGAAGTGGTAAATTTGGGAATGATCACTATACCTCAAAATATCAATTTTGGAAAGAACTGTTCTCCTGAATAAAAAAAAATCTTACATCAAACTATTCAAGGAATATAAACACATATTTGCATGGACATATGAATACCTCAAGACGTATGACACCAAAATCATACAACACGTTATTCCAATGAAGCCTCAAACAAAACCTTTTCAACAAAAGTTGAGGAAGATACATCCTAGTCTTGAGCCTCAGGTCAAAGTAGAGTTGAATAAGTTGTTATATGCTAATATTATATTCCCAGACATACATACTCAATGCATCTCTAACCTAGTACCAATGAGGGAAAAAAATGGAGATATAAGGCTATGTATTGACTTCAGTAACTTGAATAGAATCTCGTTGAAAGACAACTAGCCAGTTCCCCCTATAGATAAAATGTTGCAAAGTGTATCTAGCTTGGAAATGCTCTCCCTTTTAGATGGTTTTTCTGGCTATAATCAAGTCCTAGTTTCCCATGATGATCAATTGAATACTGCCTTTCGGACTAAATCGAGAATGTATTCTTACAGGAAGATGCCATTTGGTTTGATCAATGTTGGAGAAACTTTTCAAAGAGAAATGGATATCGCCTTCATAGGCCTACTTGGAGAGTGTGTTGTGGTGTATCTATATGATGTTACTATCTTCTCCAAGGATAAAAAAGACCATATAACCCATTTGAGGAGAGTATTCAATAGATGTTGAAGGTATGGTATTTCCTTCAATCCCAAAAAATATGTGTTTGTAGTTGATGAGGGAGAGCTATTGGGATTCATAGTTTCAAAACATGGTATGAATATTGAACCTGAAAGGACAAAAAATATTGCCAATATCCTCCTCCCCATAAAAAAAAAATACTATGCAGTCCTTCCCAGGGAGAACAATTTTTTTGAGAAGATTTATCCCTAGATTTGAAGAAACAATAAAACCCTGCAATACATGATAAAGAAAAATGTAGAATTCAAACGGGGATCTAAACAAAAAGAGTCTTTTGATCAAATTAAAGAAGGAATTGTATGAGATCCTACACTTTTAAGCCCATATTTCAATCGAGAGGTTATTCTCTATACTTTCTCTTTGGACATTGCATTCACAACTATTCTAACAAAAACAAATCAAGAAGGAGATGAGTTTCCCGTGGATTTTATGAGCTCAGGGTTACAAGGAGAAGAATTGAATTACCCAGAGGTGGAAAAACATGCCTACGTTGTATTCAAAGTTGTAAAACACTTCAGACCCTATTTGATAAAATCAAAGACCAAGGTCATTGTCCCTTATCCTATAGAAGGATCTGGGGGAGAAAAGAGCTAACTGGATAACAACCTTACAATAATATGACCTAGACATCAAACCTGCCAAAATTTTCAAAGGGAAGGTGTTATGTAAACTGACAGTTGAATCGAAAAATGATGAAGTAAAAGAATTTGACTTGTTTCAAGACCAAGAGCTACTTGAAAAATAAGTGTGCTACATCCCAATTAACTCATACCAATGGTATTATGAAATGAAATATTAATAAACTCATGGGTCAACCCAAGATTATCTAGAACCTAAGAAGAAAAGAGTTGTTAGACTCAAATCAACTCAGTATCAGATCATTCAAGGAATGTTGTGCAGGAAGAATTATGATGGTTTTTTCCTAAGATGTCTTGAGAAGAGAGATGCAAAAAATGTTCTACCTGAACTTTATGATGGTCTGGCTGGTGGGAATTTCAGAGGTGACACCACTTCTCACAAGATCCTCAGGGAAAGCTACTATTGGCTTACTCTTTTCAAATATTCTGATGCATATGCAAGAAAATTCCTATAATGTCAAAAGTCAGTTGGAAGAGAAAATAAATATGCCTTCCCCCTGCAACCCTTGATTATAGAACGCCCTTTTTTATAATGGGGGATGAACATGATTGAGGAAATTAACCCCAAATCCTCTCAGTTGTAGAAATATATTTTATAGACACAGATTATTTCACTAGATGGATGGAAGTATTTCCCATGAAGACAATCAACGACAACCAGGTGACATCGTTTCTTGAATCTCATATTATCATTATACTTGGATTCGTTGAGTCCTTAGTTTTTGATAATTCCAAGTATTTTTATTCTCTGAAATTAACTAAATATGCTCTTTAATGAAACATCAAAGTTAAATATTCAACAAACTACTATCCACGGGGAAATGGGTTGGCTAAGTCAAAAAATAAAAACCTGATCAAAATCATAAAGAAAATTTTCAATGATCATCAAAGGAATTGGCATCTGGCCCTCTAAAATTCCCTTTGGGTTGGCAGAGTAACACCCAAGTCCTCTATTGGTAATTCTACCTTCTTTCTAGTCTATGGACATGAATCAACTTGTCCTACCCATACCTTCCTTCCCTCCCTACAACTTGCTCAATCTGTCCAAGATGAAGCATTCCCTGTAATGCAAGATAGGTTGAACATGCTGCTTAAACTAGAAGAAGATAGGGGGAAATCCAAAATGAATTTAACATGACATCAAGAAATAATTAAAAAGTGGTTTGATAAATCATCCATGGGAAATAAAGATTTTCAAGAGGGAGATATTGTTCTTAAATGGGACAAATCAAATGATCTTAAAGGTAGACATATGAAGTTTCAAAAGTTGTGGTTGGGCCCATATCTAATTTTCCACAAATTTGGTCCTGAAACATTTAAACTCAGAACATTGGAGGGAGACGAGGAGGAACTCCCTGTCAATGGTCAAATCCTCAAATGATAATTCTCCTTATCACCCCCGGTGGTGTATTCTTGTACATAATAGGATCCTTTTTTGGATTTATATAAAATAAAACTTTGTTTTTTGTTTTTATTCTTAGCACTTCATTTTCTTTCCACAATTTAGCTCTTGCTAACCTATTTTTCATCCGAATTACTCAAGTTATTTTTCAGGCCTAGCAAGCACGTTACAGGCGGATGGCTAGTCAGGTACTAATTATAATGATGAAATGTATTGTATTTGGTTTTGAACAGTTTAATATGACTTGTGGTTAGACTTTAAGAGAATAACTCATCATTCTTTGTTTCAAAAGATCACCAACTGTACATGACATGTGGATAAGTCACTAGAGTCAACAGGAAACTAGTTTCTCAGGTGGATATTCTCATGTTTAGCTCATTGTTCAAAGCAAAAGGATACAATAACAATTCTTGTGTCTTTAGTATAATTCTTGTGAAGCCTCCCCATCCCATAACTTCTTAACCTTAAGGGAAATTTGTTGGAAAATAACCCATGAATCTAATTATTGAATGAGACCTCATTATCAAAGTGACTCTTGTATCACCCCACTTCCTTCACACCCTACATGAAAATGCATATAGTTAACCAAAATCTAAAAGGGTGGACACATACTGAAATAATAAGGAATTTGAAAGAACTATTGTTAGTGTGGGAAGTATAAGTAAACCCATCAAGGATATGGACGCTCATTGGAAGCAGGTCTATGCTTGTATGATACCAAGGAAACTTTATCGAGGCTATGGATGCTCGCTAGTAGCGAAGCAATGGCGGGAAAAAAGAGATAAGGAACACAATGTGGTCTTAAAACAATCAAATATCAGCCTCTGTGGTGTTATCCCCCTCCCATATTCTCTAAGTAAATCAATTTTTCCCATCCTTAATGCTTACCCTTGAACTATTTTGAAGATCACCGGACACAGTAACAATATCCTTATATTTTATATGGAGCAGTTTTTGTGGGGTCCATGACATTGGTTAGCCTGTAACTTTGGTGATACATTTGACAACTTGAAAATAATTATCTAGTGTTTATTTTGAGAAATAGATAACTCGTTCCCCCATATAAGTCGCCATTTTTTATGAGAACACAACAACTCTACCAAAACTATCAGTTTAGGTGGAGGCCCATACTACCAAATGTTTTACAAGGCACTACTCTTTACTCACCTGGTTATTTATTCACCTACAGAATCAATCTCTTGCATATGGCCATCTGAACCAAAATGAGTAAACTTTTCACCAGTCTTCAAGTTCATCATCCTGGACCCTTTGTACATTGTCATTCAGGCCTTACCCCACCCATTTTTATTCACACAACCTTAGTATTTGTCTTTTCATCGTCACACCTTTTTCCCGATCTATATTTCTCTCACTTCAAAATATTGATGAGGACGTATCATAACATCGTCTTCGGGGGAAACATAGATTGAAATGATCTTTCATATGTTTATCTCGCATCACCGATGATGACTCATCCCTTTTCGCAAATCCATGTCATAATCCAATAGGCTTGACGGGATTGTATCTTGTATGCACATCAACATGATTACTCACATTGGTCCCATCTCCCTGTCATTTCATAATACCACCCTCATACTGACACGTGGAACGCTCTTACTGGCTGGTCCTTTTTAGAAAATCCTTTTTCGTCATCAGTAAAACTCATAACACACATATGATATTGGCCTACACATCGTTGATGACGAAGTTATTCCTTCAAGTCATCGACAACCAGGCTTTAGTCCATCCTATAGTTGAGGATTTGTATTGTGTGATTGGATCTGCGACCATTAAAAGCTTATTACAAACCCTTAAGTACTCTCATTAAGATTTAATGATGTTTTTAAGAGTTGTCATCATTATAGGATTGTCCATGATCATTGTCAACATATCTTACCACCACAAAATATCGACAACAAAAACCTTTCGATGATATCGTTATTTCATCAGTATCACTCCTCCAGTGATATAGTTAATGATCATAACCTCTGAACCACCTACGACTACATTCATATCACCACATACTCCTATGAACGAGTCTAAGTTGTAATGCATTTCTTCATTAATTGTACTCAATATTGGAGGGAATTTGGAAATGTTTAAAAGTTATCGAAACTTAATATTTTCTCACTTGTTAATATTATCACTAAGGAAGATAGGTGCTACAGTGGCGAAGGTATGACCTCTTGCTCCATTTATTATTGTCTCTGGTCTACGAGTAAGTTTTTTACGCATCATTTAGTGGTTGTTATATATATCATTGTAATCATGCTCTTAATCGCTAAATTTTATGTTTTATGTAGGTGGTAAAAAAATGTCCCAGATGTTGACAAGAAAGGGGAAAATCCAAACCTCTGGGGCACCTGTTCTTGCCTCTATCCCAGAATCCTTCAATGTTTTCGATACAAAAAACCATGATGGAATGGAGCACTACCTCAATTATGCTAAGATTTTGGATATGTTCCTGAGTGAAAGGTTTCCACCCGACGAACCAAACATCGATGAGTACAAGAACATTTTCAAAAGTGACATTCCCATGATAGTTTCTCACCCAAATCTCTTCCCTTACAACGACGTTTCTAGATGGTGTTTTTCATATATGAAAAATGATACATGATTAATAGTCAATGCTTCAGACCTCCCAATTGCATCAATCAAATTGGAAGACATCCAAGCAATATACAAGACCTCGTAACCCATGGTTTCTCTGAACGAGTTGTTCCTGGACAAGTTTGGGGTTGAGCATGAAGATTTCGAAACATTGATGGAAGATTGGTTCTACAACAAATAATGGCCAGTGAAAAAGGGGAAAGGAATGTCCCAACATGATACTTGAAAATCTCATACAGAATGTTGAACACAATGATATGTAGACTCTATAGTGAGGAAACTAGTACCCATTTTAGAATATAATGGTTTCCCATGGCTTACATGGTGGTTTAAATGGGCCAAGCTTTCAACTGGGAAAGTGTTGGACATGCAATTTTTGGATATCTTTTTTAGAAGAATCTAAGTATGAAGGATTCACATAGAAGGAAGGAATAACGTAGAAGGAAGGAATCACACAGAAGGAAGGATTCACACAGAATATAGAAATGGTACAGAAGGATGCAAAAGATGAAGATAGCACAAAGACAAAAGGATAATACAAGTCATCGAGAAAAGGAAGCACAAATGACGATAATGCGACTTTATAGAAATAGAAGGATAGCATAAAAGCTATATAAAGAACAATAAGTAGAAGAATATATCCAATTAACTGAAGATGGATATGCCACACATTGTAATGGGTTATTTTGGGATAGATAAGAATAGAAATTGAAACCCTCAATTTTGGGGTATAAATATGTAGCAAGATTGGGATAAAGGAGGGTTGATGATGATGATGATATAGATATAGCGAAAAATATATAGATTTATGTGTATGTAAGTGTGAGAGAATGTGCATGGAAGAGAATTGAGGTTATGGAAATATCATGAATGTAATAGTCAGTTAGTAAGAAATAAGATGAATAAAGGAGTTTAGGAAGGATATTGTGTCTTGCATTCTTACTTGTCTTTATGCATTCATCAATGATGATATACTTCACAGAATGAATTATTCTATGATTTGGTTATGTTGGAATGATCATGTATGGATGTGATAGTTTAGGTAATAATCAATAACATACATAAGTTAAAGATCAGGAAGAATGATTCACGCATCAGCGGCCCTTTCCCTTACTGCTGCAGAAACCTAGTTCTTACAGCCCCAATATATACCTCAGGTGAGACTTCATCTATGAAAGTAGGTGATGTCGAAAGGGTCGGTGTCTTGAGGGTTTTGTTGGTCATGGTCAACTCAAACCTTGGGTCAGATAACCCCTACGCAGCCGAGAATCAACCAACAAATGGTTCCATTGTCGGGCCCGAGAATTTTCAACTAAGGGAATGTTTTAGAGACTGACTAATAAATCACTGAATGATTGGGAAGAAAAGAACGATATTTCATGTGACAAGAGAACATGAACCCTCTGATGAGTGATGAGAAATGGATGAAAAAGTATGTGTTCACAAATAAACATGAAATTTTCTTTGGAGAATTCCCAGAAATTCTGACCGAGTGGCTAGAAAGGTTAGTAGAGAAGACATGAAGGTTTAGTGTTGTAGCGCCAAAGAATTGGACTCTGGAACTAGTGAGGCAGTTAAATTTCGTAACTAACCCAACTACTCGAGCAATTTATTTTTGGTTGGATAGTATACTAGGGGGTTATGTTACATAATTTGTCGTATATTGCATTCAATCATAAAATGTTACAGAAAGAAATGTTTTCAAAGTCCCACATGGGAGGTTCTTGAAATCATTGAATATGTGGATAAATATTATATTATGTCAAAATCATGTGATGATAATGGAGTCTGACAACTAAATAGGATTTGTGCACATAGGGGAGGTTGAGGATAACATAAGGATCACCTGAAAAAAGGGAGGAAGCCATGAAAGAGGAAGGATGGGACTGAGGATACAAGAAGGTAGTAAACTAGAGGAAGACTATGAATTTAGAGAGTTGCGTAGAGTAAGGAGGTATAAAATGCAAAAGACTGTGGTTAGGAGAGAAGATTCACACAGTGATCTAGAAGTACAGGAACCTTGTGCACGATTCTGAATTATAGAGATACCAGATATAGGAGGCGAAGAAGAAGGGTGTTATTCCAGTCTGGTAATAAAATAGCCGGTAAGTATTACTCATATAGGATCCTCCATTGAATCCATGACCTCATGTGCATCACCACAATCAGAAATAACATTTGAAGAATTGTCAAAATCCATCATAGTTAACCAAGGAGGACAAAATAATCCTAGTCGAAATAGTGGGAGTAGTGCGCATAGTCAAAATCAGAGTCTACCAACATCACCAAGAGGAGGGAATACACATACCAACATGGCAGGGGTGGATAATACTCTTAGACTTCCTGGATTCAAGGGAGTAGGGTCAGAGGACCCAGAATAACACTTGTTTGTCTGTGAGATAGTTTGGGATACTAAAACCATACAGGACGAAGCATTGAAGATTGTGCAGTTAGAGACAACATTTAGGGGTTGTGCGCTAGTATGGTATATGAATTTACAGGGTATTACACCTACTAGGAATTCCAAGAATTTAGAAGAAATAAAGCAAGCGCTATTAAAAGAGTTCAAAAATATGAAGTCAGAATCACCGTATATTACTGAACTGAAGGAGATCAAACAGGTGAAAACATAGTCAGTATGGGATTATAATCAATGCTTTAAGGCTATAATGGGGAGACTCACTTTCCAGATTCCATATCACTAACATCAAGAGTGGTTCATAGTAGGATTACTACCCCACATTCGTAGACCACTAATCCAACAGAAGGTTGCATCATAGCCAGAGGCACTGGAAATTTCGATGAAATTAGAGTCATCACTGGGAGGAGACATCGGGGGAATGGCTCAAGTTCAAATACAGTTAGCCGCATTAACAATTCAGTTGGTTTAGCTTACCAAAGGAAGGGAAAAATGAGAACAAATTTGGTGCACCAAATGTAGGATGGAGGGCCACCACAAGGACGAATGCCCAACATTTTTGAAATACTTGGAAGTATCACAAAATCTAGTACCCGGGGGAGGATACTGAGAGATATGTAAGAAATGGGGACATCATCCCACTGAGTGTCCATTAATCCAGAAATACCAGAGTACTCTAAAGAACTTGTTTTGCAATTTTTTCAAATCAATAGGACATGAAGAAAAGAAATAGCATGTGTTCAACCTACTAAGGGAGTGCACATCATATACATACCAGATCCAGGAAGAGAATACTAGTGTGGATGGGAGTGGTGCACAGTATAACACTCAACGAGGTTGCAATCAGAGGAACAGAGAAAATTTTGGCAGAGGTCGTGGAAGAGGGAATTTTGGTTGCGGAGGATGAGGACTGAATATCTTTTATAATTGTAACCAACCCAGACACTTGGCCCGAGATTGCCAAAACCCGTGTACCACGTGCACATGTTGTAGAGCACTGGATCACACAATGGAGGACTATCCCCAAATAATTCAAAAATGGAAATCTAGAGGAAACCCAAATCAAAATCTTCATCAAAATCATAATGTGCAAATGATATCAGTTGAAAAACACAGTGAAGGACCAAAAATCACAATCCTTACATGTGGAGGATCTCGCACAGGTCTTGATATGACAACTCAAGGAAATCAAACAGAGTAGTGGGTAAGGAATTCAATGGCACCTATTCCATCATTCAACCCACAACAGAAAAAAGAGACATATCAAATCGCACGAAAGGAAATACGTGAACCACACGGAGAAGTGTCCACATCATCGCTACCACGTCTAGCAGACCCAACGATACTTGAAAAATTCAAGTACGTAAGTAAGGACACTAATTAAATTCTTAAAGAGTTGTGTAGAAATGATGAGAGATAGAACCATGCTTAGTATATTATTCAAAATGATTTATCATTGTGAAAAAGGTAGGGACACCCTTGTCACACAACGAATGGTAAACCAAGTACTACACAGGAAGAGAACCAATGGGAAATTTAAGTTTAATGTGCAGCTTGGGGAATACGATGTGGATAATGTTATCTTATACTTAGGATCATATGTGAATGTACTACCTAAGCATACATGGGAGATGATGGGTGAACCTAAATTAATATGATCCCTTGTCCAATTAAGGCTCGTGAATCAACATAAGATAGTCCCGATAGGGCAACTGATGGGGGTACCTGTAAACATATATGGTGTGTGCAACATGGAATATTTTGAAGTGATTGAGATCATAGATGACAATCAACCATATCTAGAATTAATGGGACTAGAATGAAAAGAAGGGAGATGATATTCGAGGTCGAGGATCTAAAGGTTACTAAACACTTGGATCCATCAGAAGGGAAGAGATATACAAAGTCGATAAGAGAAAATGACATGGATAATTTATATAATCTGACAGCGCACATGGAGGATTATGTTGAGACAACAATGGATGGTTCACTCAATTGGAGAAGTTTCATTTTGTGCACATCATATTCAGAAGCTGGTATAGAGAATCGACAGTAGAGGATGCATGAAGTATCAACTAGAAGATGTGCCCATATAAACCGATCTTTGCATTGGATTGGCATAGAACTATATGACCCATCCAGGTACGATGGAATAACTGAGATTAATGTGTTTATAAGAGAATTTGAATTACAGGTACCTAAACAACAAAGGTTGTTAGCACTAGATGTCGTCTTAAAATCAACTCGAGCTAGATGGTGGGTCGTGCATAGAAAGAGTATTAAGGAATGGGCACAGTGTATTAGACTCATGTAGATATGCTTTAGAACTGAAGAAGAAGTAAGTGCACAAAAATAAACAGGAGAAAGTGACCCATTGGATCACGTGAAAAAATGTAGGGCTTTATGGTGCTCAATATTAGAAACAGAATGGATGCATCGATTCATACATACGTTGGATACAATCCCAAGGAATTGGTATTTAGAATTGGATATGTGCAGAGAGACAACAACGTGGGAAGAATTTTTCCAGAGATTCAAATTTACGCTCACATTTGAACATGAATCTCCCTCCATACAGGAATCCCTACAAGCCATCCGAACAAATATCTTCTCCATAGTATAATCAGGGGAAGAAGAACCCTTGGTTAGTGCGCACACAACCAAATTAACGGTCCAGAAGCTATTGGAATGATACAATGTCATGAAAGAGGAATACAATGAAGGGGACCCTAGGAATGTCCAAGTACCATAGATAGAAGGCAGACACGCAGTAGAAGGGCCAAAGCAAGTATTTTTCGCATACACATAACTAATAAATACAAAGCAAGTCAACATTGGGACAATGGAGAACCCTAATTTTGCACGCATAGGAGACGATTGGAGTGATGAGAAAATTGAGAAGGTGGAAGACTTATTACAAGAATATCAAGACTTATTTCCCACTACATTCTCAGAGATGAAGGGGATCGTAGGCAACTTAGAGGAGATGAAGATTCCACTAAAACCTGGAGCTAAGCCAATATGACAGAGATCGTACAGGTTGAACCTGAGGTATAAGGAGAAGGTTAAAGCTGAACTAGATAGAATGATTGACGTTGGCATCATTGAACCAGTCGAAGAATCTAAATGGATAAGCCCTATGGTAGTGTAGGACAAGAAGACTAATGGGATTAGGATCTTTTTTTACTTAAGGAAGTTGAATGATGCATGCTTACATGACCCATTCCCAACACCATTCACTGATGAAGTACTGGAGAATGTAGGAGGTCAAGAAGCGTATTCATTTACTGATGGATTCTCTAGGTACCATCAGATCAAAATTGTGCAGGAGGACAGACATAAAACCACATGTGCGACATAATGGGGAAGTTATCAATACACGGTGATGCCATTTAGATTAAAGAATGCTCCTGTAGTGTTTTCTATAGTGGTTGTGGTCGCATTCAAAGAGTTCATCCATAAAATTTTGAAAGTGTACTTAGATGATTGGACAATATTTAGTCTACTTCAGGATCATATCAAAGTTCTTCAGCTCATGTTAGATCGATGCAGATAGTGTCATATTTTGTTGAACTTAAAGAAATTCATATTTCTTGCACCATTCAGAATTCTACTAGGACATATAGTATGCAAGCAAGGCCTATTGGTTGACCCATCCCCCAGTCAGAAAGCTAAGAGCTACTTTGGGCCATACAAGTTATTACATGAATTTTATTCAAGGCTACATGTATATTACAACACCCATGGAAAATATACTGAAGAAAGAAGTCAAGTTCCATGGGAATGAGGATTTCCAAAAGGGGTTGGACACACTTAAACATAGACTGGTCACTGCACCCATTTTAGTCTTTCCAGATTGGAACAAAGAGTGTCATGTCCATGTCGTTGCATCATCCATTTCACTAGGTGAAATCGATCATACAATTGTGTTTGTGAGTAGGAAATTGTCTATATCTGAAAAATATTATACCATTACCGAACGAGAAGTCTTGGCCATGTTCTATGTGCTCCAGAAGTTCAGAAATTACCTACCTAGGTCTCACTTCAATATGTAAACAAACCATTCTGCATTTAAATACTTAGTCAATAAGACCATCTTAGGAGGCAGAATATGAAGATGGCTATTACTATTTCAGGAATACGATTTTGAGGTCATCGGAAAACCCACGAAACTAAATGCAGGACCATATCATATCTCATGGATCTTGATAGGAGAGGATGCAATTAATTTAGATGATAATTTCCTGGATGCATAGTTATTCGCAATGAGGATGGTGGATGATTATTTCACAGACATTGTGGAGTTTCTACATACAAGTGTGGCTCCCTCCGACATGACGGTGGCGTAGAAGAAACAATTGGTAGTCAAGGAAACATACTATCAACTAATTGTAGGGAAATTGTATAAGTTAGGGGCATATGGAATATTGAGGCGTTGTGTACTGGAACAAGAAATAAAAACCATATTGGAGGAAGCACACGACGGGATTGCTAGAGGACATTATGCAGGAAAATAAACGACACAAAATATTTTATGAGTAGGGATTTGGTGGCCTGCACTATTCAATAATGTGAAGGAGTATTGTTTGTCCTGCGACGTGTGCCAAAGAGTGGGTAAACCATCTCGATGCAATGAAATTCCATTAAATTCACAAGTTACATTGCAAGCATTCGATAAGTGGGCTATTGATTTTGTGGGTCCTATCAACCCATAAGCAAGGCTATCATGAGAAAGGTACATCATCACTAGGACCGAGTATTTAACCAAGTGGACAGAGGAAAAACCAATTGATGATTGCACTGCAGAGCCTATTGTGTGGTTTCTATTTGAGAATGTAGTCACCGGGTTTGGATGTCTGAGCATATTACTTAGCGATCAAGGTATGCACTTTCTTAACCAAACCATTGCTGCATTAACTGAGGAATTTCAGATTCATCATCGAAAAAGTACACCATACCACCCTCAGGCTAATGGCACAATAGAAGCATTCAATAAAATTTTGGAGAATGCTTTGACAAAGATCTGCAATGTTGGAAGAGATGATTGTGACTTACACATCCCTGCGATACTATGGGAACACAAAAATACAAGTAAGAAGCTAATAGGGCATACAACATTCTGATTGGTCTATGGACAGGAAGCAGTAATGCCAATGGATTTCATTGTACCTAGTCCATGCATTGTAGCCATCATTGAGATTTCAAACACATGTGAAATAGAGGAGAGATTGGTGTAGCTAGTCCAACTTGAGGAGGATAGGTTTTTGGCCAGATTCCATCAACAAGTGCAGAAAGCCAGAGAAAATTCCTGGCATGATCGACATATTAGAACCAAGAAATTCCAAGTCAGTGACTTCGTACTACTCTACGACAAGTATCTAAAGCACCCAGGGAAGTTTCTCATGCATTGGTTATCCAACATATAACAAATATAGGTGTTGCATGGTTGGGAACCTTGGATGGACAAATCTTGGATGGAATGGTAAATGGAAGCCAATTGAAGCTCTATAGAAACAATCAACCATCTCCACGCTGACCTGTGTAGCACAAAACCCCTGTATTATAGTAGATGTACCGTAGTAGCAAGAAAAATAAGAAAAACAACATAAAATGTATAAAATGGGAAAAACAATAAAAATCTAGTGATAGGAGACATAAAAAGGAATAAGAAGAATCCCAAGGTATCAGAACCTGCGTAGTTGGATTGCTTATATTACACGAAGTGAACACTGTGACGAGAAACACATTACTTTACAGGTCGACACGAAAAGACCATTAACCACATTCAGGAATGGAAAATATATTTGAACGGTCGGTGTGATGGGTCATCAAAGCATTGTATAATCATTTAATCAGACAAGCCTTTAGAGATCACAATCGATCGACAGTACGCGAGAGAACTCACTTGAAGGATTTTGTAATTCAGATGCAATGATGGAACAACTCATCAACTCTGGTGGTGAAGGGGATGCATTAGTTAAAATAGGATGGGATAGGTACGGTCGACATGAAACCCCAACAACATAATAACATCATAAGTGGAACTCAATTTTTGCATATCACATTAAGCAGGTAGGAGAGACCCAGCGAGAACATAGTTGAGATTCAACTCGCCAAGCAGTGACTTTAGAAAAATGGGGAATACTTCACTAGGAATACCACTAACCCCCAGGGTTGAGTCGAGAAGGCGATATGGTGGAAAAACATATAACCTAAATTTTATGGACCAGGACGTTATCAAAGCACATCTAGTATCAGAGTTGGATGGGGACCCATACTCAAGCATTGAGTGCATACCAAAAGAAGGGACTCACATTGTTTCCTGCATAAAATTGCACGATGACCGGACCAGAGTCAATATCTGCTTCAAGGTTTATGAATGCTTCATGACAGTAAAAGAGAAGGAAATGGGTCAGGATCCCAATGAAAATGAGGTTTCCCAGAAATTGACCTCATATACGAAGCCTGAACTGAACCAGAATATGTGGCCAAAATATGTAAGAAGAAAGGAGGATGTTGTCGGCCTCAAGCAACCTTAGTTGATTACCGATAGAGAATATGATTAACGAAAGAGGATGCTTACCAGCTATTGGGCCTCTGAGAAGCAATGTTTCCCCCCTCAGAAACATGCCTCCTAATGTCTCCATCCAGAATTAAGCCACCATCACAAGGGAAGAGGCATTCGAGAGGGAAAATGAGGATCCTCTAAGGTGTATTATGAAGAAACATAAAGAAACCAAAGGAACAAGACCGACTAAGCAGTCAGAAACATGGCACAATAAAAGAGGCCACCATTGTCATAGAGTTGTAAACATCTAAGGTTACGGAACAACAATGCATCGCAACATGGAAGAACATGAAATAGGCCTGAGTGGCTCGGGATGAGCCACATGTGAGTGTTGGTGGTCCATTAGACAGAGAGTTTTTGGATATAATTTTGAGAAAAATCTAAGTATGAAAGATTCACACAGAAGGAAGGAATCACGTAGAAGGAAGAAATCATCCAAAAGGAAGGAATAACATAGAAGTAAGGATTCACACAAAAGATAGAAATATGTGAAGGATAGAGAAAGAAAAAATACAAAAGGATAAAGCAAATGAGCGAGAAAAGGAAGCGCAAATGACGATAGTGCGACTTTCCGTAAATAAAAGGACAACAAAAAATCTATATAAAGAACAAGAAGTTGAACAAAATATCTAGTTAACTAAATATGGCTATGACACGCATTGTAATGGGTTATTTTGGGATAGATAAGAATAGAACTTAAAACCCTAGATTTTGGGGTATAAATGTGTAACGGGATTGGGATAAAGGAGGGATGATGATGATGATATAGATATAGCGATAAAGATATAGATATATGTGTATATAAGTGTGAGAGAATGTGCATGGAATATAATTTAGGTTATGGAAATATCATGAATGTAATAGTCAGTTAGTAAGAAAGAAGATGAATAAAGAAGGAGTTTAGGAAGGATATTGTGTCTTGTGTTCTTACTTGTCTTTATGCATTCATGAATGATGATATACTTCACAGAATAAATTTAGTCTATGAATTAGTTATGATGGAATGATCATGTATGGTTGTGATTGTTTAGGTAATAATCAAGAACATGCATAAGTTAAAGACCAAGAAGAATGATTCACACATCAACCTCCCTTTCTCTTTCTGCTGCAGAAACCTAGTTCTTGCAGCCCCAATAGATACCTTAGGTGAGACTTCATCTCCGCAAGAAGGTGATGCTGAAAGGGTCAGTGTCTTGAGGGTTTTTTTGGTCATGGTCAAGCCAAACCATGGGTCTGATAACCCTTGTGCAGACGAGAATCAACCAACAAAGAGCATCCTATCTTTGAGCATTATGAATTTTGTCTAGGACCCCAAAGGTATGAAGAACCCTGGATTCTACATGCCGTCATATATTATAGATGCCATTTGTTCAGCCAATTCATTCCTTGCTTTCAATTGGGCCTAGACCCCAAATCATGGCCCCATCCATTTATACTATTCTCAATTATGGGAGGTCAATTTCAAGGAACATTTTTACAACTTCACAAGGACATTTTTTTGTCTTTTCCCGCATAGGATTTCGCCAGGTGCCATCAAATCCCTAAGGGGAATTAGAGACTGGTATATGAAGAAATACTATACCTTTGTCAGGATTTTTAGGGCCACAAGGCCTCCACACTTGCTTCCCAAGTATGTTCTTGATAAGTTACTAGCCATAGAAAAAACATATCAGACTGTCAAGAAAGGATCCATTGCTTACCTATTAGAAAAGAACAAAAAGTATTGGCCTATTTTTCCCATTCATATAGGCTCATACTCTCTAGAGAACAAAAAACAAGAAGAAACTCTAAAGTAATTGTATATTTGTATCAGAGAGCCCAAATCTCATGATCCTCAAAATGTGGTTTATGAACACATGAAGGATGTTAAAATATCACCACAGATCATGCATGAATCCATGTTCGTTGAAGATGTATTTCAAGGAGATTTAATTTTTGAAGAGGTGGTGGAAATGCTAACCACCGAAGATCCCTGAGAGTAGATGAAGAAAGAGGAAGAGAAAGATAGAGAATTGAGGTTTGAATAGCTCAATGCCTTACTCCTCGAAGATAAAAATAGAATAAAGTCGGAGGAAGAAAAAAAGAGGGAAAAAGAAGCAAAACGAGCATGGAAAGTTTAATAGGTTGAAGAGGGATACTAGCAGAGCAAGAAAAAGGAAGTCAAGCAAAGCAGGATAATTTGGAAAATACCCAAGCTAAAAAACTTCCCTTAGAAAAACCTAATAAGGGAAAAGGAGAAACTATGAACACAAAACATATGGCCCTGGATGCATAAGAAAGGGTGAGGAAGAAGGAAGAGGAAAAAAAATTAATGCTGCCAAAACCAAAGAGGATAGAGCCACGTCTAGTACCATTGTAGTGACATCAGGTCTTGACACTAATCTAATAAATACCCCAATAGAGGAATGCACCCCATTGGCTGCATTCCTAGGGATTTTATCACTCACTTCTAAAATACTGGGGTTTGAATGCGCAATAGTCATTGTGGGTGATTACTAATATAGTCACAAAACAAGGGAAATCAAAAACCGAACACTGAAAATAAAGAGAGGAAAAACCAATATAGGCCAAGAATCTCCTAAAAGGAACATCAAATGGAAATCTAGACCAGACATGAAGGATAATGCAATACAAGTAGCCTCAAGTGATTTTGTTGGTGTGAACATCGTGTTGGTCGATGAATTCACAAGGGCACTAGATGATGCGAAATCCAAGATCACTGAGTTGGATATGACCCTTTAAACCATCAAGGAGGCCATGGCTAGTGAGTACAGAAAAGAATTCCAACAAACAGAGAAAATCCACAAAGAAGAGATGGAAAAACAACTTCAGATCCAGGATAAGGAGCTAAAGGAAAAATTTAATGAAACAATCTCCCTCAACCAAAAGGCTCATTTGCATGAGGTGGAAAAACTCAGAGATACACATGACCAGGAAGCTATGAAAATTAAAGAATAATTGTGCGAAATGAGAAATTCCAATGAAAGAAGTGAAAGAGAAGTTAGGAGGCTAAAACATGACAATGATATCCTAAAGAAAGCAGTAGACGAAATCCAAAGCTAGATAGCTTCTATGGAAGCTATAAAAGTAGAGGCCTCTTAGAAAAATGAATAACTTATGAGCTCATAGAAGAGATTCTTCTACGCTCTGAAAAAAATACTGAAGGCTAGATCCGATCAGGAAAAATTGAGTGCACAAGTGAAAGAAATGCACAAAAAATATCAAAAATCCCTAGAATCCTACAACCGGGTTACATAATGGCAATATGTCCAACAAAGCTTCCCTAAGACCCCACCTATGTACTCAGACAAGAAAAGAATCAAATATAATTGATTGTTGAGTGTAGGGATAGCAACTATCGCAGATATATAGAGGACATAGGAACAAGTCATCACAATGAGAAAAGAGCTATGGAGGTATTCAGACAACCTACTTTCGCGGTTCAGAATGGATCCTCTGAGGGAGCTAGAAAAGGCGTTGTCAACCCAAACAATGGTTGGAGATGTAGAAATAAAAAGAAACCTTACTATGAAATCCATTGAGGAAATCGACAAAATCAATGCAGAGGTTATAGAAGCAAGATTAATACAACCTGCCATATCGATCTTGTTGGATCATGTTGTCATTGATGCCAATGGTTTGATTGATTGATGTCATTGATTGATGTCAAGTGATTGATTGATGTCAAAGGATTGATTGATTGATGATTGATGTAAT
>JZKD02S1728511.1:536355-562982 GCA_000966675.3 Picea glauca
AACTGGTTATAAATGACAACAATGGGTAATGAATAAATGTTGAATGCTAATTGATGAGTTTTTGTGCAAGAGGGAGGTTTTGGGAAAAAGAGCCCCACACTCATTCACCCCCCCCCTCTAAGTGTGGTAGGTGTGTCCAACAAATCTCGCTAACTGAACATTTTGTGTGACGTGTTGAGAAAATCTTGAAGATGGAAATCATTAGTATCATCTGTAACAATGAGATAGACCTTGAAAGAACCTGGTTACACTGATTGGAAAACATAATCAAAGACTTCAATACTTGGAAGGCCTTCATAGATGCAAAATTGCAACCGCAAAGGCCCGCCTAATGATCGCATTGTAACTAAATTTTTTTGTAGATTAATCATTTCCCTTGTAATTGTTGTAATTTCTTAATCAGGAAAAGGGACTGAAGCATCGCTTCAGGATCCTGGTCATTTGACATATAGAAGAATGTGGAAGACTCTTATTCGAGTTCTATAAATGGGATGAATGTAAAGGAATAAAGGCTTTTTTTTTCGGATGTAGCGGAACAACACTATTACTACAAGTTAATTGGAACTAGAAAGACTTTTGAAGAATGTGGTGTTAATGTGTATGACTGATATTTTTATATTTATGCATGATTACCTCTACGATATGTGAATGTTGGTTTTTATGAACTACTTTTGAACTAAATTTCATATGTTTACAGTTACCATAATTTTTACTTTAAGTGCAACGACAATATGATCAGTTAGTGAATCAATTATTTGTTTCTAACTTATTGTATTTTTAAGCTTTCATGTTTCTTGCTTATATGAATTATTTATGTGCAAGTAATACAAACATTTCACTACACTTATCTTTTAGTTTGATCCTGACCAGGATAGGTTAGAATATAGTAGAATAGAAGTGTAAATTAGGATTGTAGATACTCATCTTAGCCTAGAAGTAATTCTTTAGAATTTTAATTCATCTAAGAATTGAATTCGTCTGAGAACCTTCGGTTCTCAGATTCATATTTAGTTAGTTAGTTAGTTTGGTAACCAGGCCATAATCTGGTCGGAAACACCACTTCAAACGAGAGTGGGTCTAATTGGGACCTACCATCGAGTGTTCTCCCTTGCCTACTTGAACGAGTCATTATGGCTCGTCAACAGGAGGTAACCCATTTCATTATATGGTTTATCAGAGTTTTCAATCTTGCATAGTTGTCAATGTCTATGAGTGCATCACTCCAGCACTATCTTGATAATTCATGGCTTGTATAATAATGGGTAGGTAATTAGTCTTGAACCCAAGAAATTTGTTTGACTGTAATCCTTTTCAATGCTCAAATACATGTGTTTTGTCAAACCCGTCTCCTTTTGAACTATTATGGGAAATAATATTGAATCTTGGGGGATCCTATCATTTAGAATTCCCTCTCTCCACACTTGGAGACCAAAATCGATTTCCAAAATCTATTGGAAGCTCCTTTACAAACATATTTTGACTTGGGTATGAGCTCATGACTATGGTTATTGTTACTTTTTACCGAGTTGTAGGCAGAGTTGATATTGGCATCACATAGTGTATATCCTAGTGTGCATTATCATGGAGAGACTCTACTCTTGATAGAATATGTTGGGGGCCATGATGGGTTGGTTTCAATTCTATGTATTTTTTCATAATAGCAGACCTAGATTTGCAAATCGTTGGAGGTGGTTGATAATAGATGGGACAATAGTTCTAAACTCTATAGATTCAATGATTCTTTTGAAATGATTTGTAGAATATTCATGATTACCAGAGTATATAAATCCATATATTTAGGGTATTTGAGAATTTAACATAGGTTGTAAATATTCAAATAATTTCTTGCGGCTATTATATTTCGCCAACACTACATGTCCTTGTATATCCCTTGGTACCTGTATTTTTTTCCAAACTCTTTGAAGTTCTTAGCATTATTTCCTTTTTTTTTTTCTTAAGGCTATTTGTTTTGATATCTTGTACATTTGTGTACTTATTTGACGTATATATATGCTTCATTTTTTGCATTTGATTGTTACAATACCAACTTTAGAGGCTTAAACTTAATGGTTTAGACTCTAGAGAATGTCATCTATAGGAAAGGATGGATTGCTTTTGATTCTTGTATTAGTCCCTCATTATCCAATTTTTCTTTTCTATACATCTAGAGAATTGGTAAGGGATAATTTTCTTTCTATCATGTACAATAAATATATATTGAGAATTTTCTCGACACAACTAAATAAAGTGTCAAGTGTGGAGGCTTGATAAATTATTGAATATGTTGAGTCCTTGGTCTCTCCCATGTTGTCCTTCAACAAGTGAATGAACTCAGATTTTTGGGTGCTTCCTTTTCATTGAACTTCCGTTTATATATTTATTTTTTTGTAGTTTGGGAAATTGAAAATTATGTATAGGGCATGACCATAATTTCTTGTGGTTATGATTTGAAGTGAGTTGTGTAGTTAAAATTAACATTGCAATTGAGTTTGAAATTGATACTTGCAATACATTATGCATATTAGTCTTCCATAGTCTTTCTTTCCATTGAAAAGAAGTACCTGGGTTAGAGAAATTACATTTTGAATGTGCAACTGTCTCAAATGCCTTTAATCGCCACGGGTTGTTCACTTTATGTTGGAATGAAAATGAGTATTGATATTATAATAATAATGAAGTTCATTTGCACACATGGTTAGATCAATACTATTTTGTTCCAATTTCTGACTATATTTTGAACTTTAGTAAGTTATTTAGTGTTTTTAAGAAGATTCACATTTCAATGTTCTCGAGCTCTAATCAACATTGCAAATAATTTATTGTATTGACGCAAACCGAATTGACATATGATTGTTCTGAGTAGTCCAACTGAATGAAAAATAATAAATGATGCAACTAAGGGCATTACATGTGGTATCGGAGCCAACTACTACACTAGGTCCTATTGTACATGCATGCTTGCTAGTAGCTTGATGTTTACATGTTGATTATGAAATATTTTTGTTAAGATCGTTGCATACCAATTGAGAATAGTTTTTTTCTGGGTGGTTGATCTCAATTCATCACCCTTGTATGAGAAATCTAGATGAAGGTAGCTATAGGTATGGCCAAAAACAGTTTAGAATTACTTGGTGGACAATACTCAATCCATTTAGCATCGCATGTCTATGTATACTTTCTTTCGGTAGTAAATACTATTAACACGTTGTGATGCTCATGTGTATCTTTATTGTTTCTTTTGTTGCTTCATGTAAAAGGGAAATACTGTGTATTGATGGTTATAACTAGCCATCACTCTAATCTTGTTAGTATCTTGAGTTATAGTTATTTACAAACCCTATGTTATCTCATCGTTTGAGTAGAATTCTTTTGTTTTTTTCTTCTAATTTTCATAATGATAGAATATTCCAAATATATGTGTTTTCTTTCAACCCAACAAAAGCTGGGCATATAGGTGCGTGAGGATGTTGATTGTTCTGATATTGTTGGTTAACTATTTTGGAATTCCCCATCTCTTCTTTGTTCATATTAAACATGTTAGGTGGAAATCAGATAGGTAATTTTGTTATGGGACTTTCATCACAATTTGGTTCTTTCCACCCTTAATTTTGTATCTAATGAATATGGTTATTTGTTTGTTTGTTTTGTAATATTTCACATTCATTCATGCAGTTGTGGGGGAATTTGGGAAACAAGGGTATCACGTATATTAATGTAGTTTCTTTGCAATGAGAATTGAATGAATACAAGTGTTGTATTTATAGTTATTTGTTCTCCCACTTTTGAGCAAGTTCTTATGGCATTGGAATTGTACAAATGTTTTTGGATTGTCTTCCTAACATAAACAGAATAAACTTGACGTTGGAGGGTTTTGATTTATTTATTTTTTTCATTTTCTTTCTTTGGATGTATTTGCCCATCTCAAATAATATCTTAAATTGGACAAAGTGGGGATCTTGTGGAATATTAATGAAAACTATTGGAGCACTGCTTTTGTGTTATTTGTTTTAGTGAGTGAGGAGCACCACATAAGGATGATATTGATTAAATTGGTCGATGTTCTTTTACAAAGTTAGTGTTGTTTTTGTATGCTGAAATTTAAGGGAAATGTGATCAATATGAGTATGATAGAGTGCATTTGCTCAGCTGAAAAATCCTTTCATTTAGACGTTGTTTTTGTATCTCTCTCCACATCACTATAGTCTCTTGTGTTAGATATAAGAAAGAGGGCACCTTATGAGAAAGCACAAATGTAGTCAGTGCATTTAGTGTTCACTCACTCTTTTCATATTCAAGCATTTCCTTTATTTTGATGGGAAATTTTGGAATGCATCAATGGAGAGTCGTATTATTTCATAAGAAAATACAAATAATTATGGAAAGTAAAAACTTGCATGGAAAACTGTGAAGATCTAACATGGTTTTGGTAATAGAATATTTACAAAGGGAATGAAGGCATCAAGATTTAGTAGTGATAGGAGTGGAACTAGAGATTAAATGAATTATTATCACCGAAAGCACCAACTTTCAACTCCTTGTAAGTTGTTACTATGCCCTTAATTATGCCATTTCTAGAATTAAAAGTAGAAATACCCCAGGAAAAAAAAAGAAAAACATAATCTTTGGATATTTATTCGAGTTAAAGAATGATCAAAGAACCTCATACAAATGTGGACCTTAATGTATTTAATGAGAATATGGCATGAGAAAGAATACAGACTTCATTTTACACAACTGGACCTATTCTAGATAATATTAGTAGTTATGCTAGTTATTGAACGAGATTGGTCCTTGTTGATCTAGTAATTATGCATAATAGCTCCAAGGTGGTAAACTAAATTTTCTAAGACTTGGAAAATTAAGTTGAGGAGCCAATTGGGGTTATTGTTATTTGGAGATACAAATTAGATGCATTATAGGGCCTTAATGGCCTATGATTATTGTATAAGTAATTCATGCTTAATAAGTTGCACAATTAAATTGTCTCATAGATGGCCCTAAAAAAAGTTGAGAAGGGTTTTGTCTCTGCTAAATATTCTTAAGTTATTTAAGTAGATTAAAATTATGGTACACGGGTTTAGTAACTACCCATGAAAAAAATAGGTTATGCTTGTAATGTTGAGGTTGAACACAAAAATATACGAGTATCATGTGGCTAAAAGGATTAATGAAGGCACCCCACATGAAGGTGATCCCACGCCAATTGTGGTTGGTATTCTTTCATCTCATGACTTTTCTAACTTTTAGTATTAGTAATTAGGTGTATTAGTTTGTTGAATTTTTTCTTTAATTGAAATTGGAGGTTGGTACATGCAATATTTTCAAATGTAAAAGGTTGGGTAGCACTGGACAACTCCATTTATAATAGATAAAAGTCAATGGAAGAAACACATGAAACAAAGTGAAGTCCTTACAAATACAAGATTTGAAAATCATGATACAATTGAGCTAACTTCGAGAATATATATATATATATATTATAAGCTAGCATTTTTTATTACCTGTCAGAATATGAAATTACAAAATATATCAGCTGGTGTTGAGGTTGCCAACAAAGGAAACCAACCCCACCACCACGTGTGAAAGTTCCAAAGAATTGTACTAGAGAATCTAGATAGAGACATTATTACATAGTTTAAACTGAAATAAGTAGTCCTTGGTCTATGAGAATACCAAAAATGATGGCTCTGAGATCTTACTAGCCATTCTCAAACTAGGAGGACCAAAACAGAACAAGCCATGAAGATATTTGATCTATTTACTAAGATAACTATGAGGAAAATAATTTTTGGATGAGTCCATCGATTTGGGAACCATAACAGCTTGAATTAAATCCTCATCGTTGTGTCATTATTGTGAATCTTCTGTGCCAGATTGCAAGAGCTAGTCCAACCTTTTATCCATCAATTCTTACCTAAGATTTTGTTCATCGCTGTCCCTGTGAAGTGCCAGTATGAGGTCACATTGAACATAAGTAAAACCAGGATGGGGGGTGGTGGATATTGGGAATTAGAGGCAATGTTAGGGTTGGGAATATGGATAATGGGGATGGAGGATGAGGGAGGGTTGAGGTTTGGTTGAACATCTTCCGCAGCGGTGACAGGGGAGGGGTTCGATGGTCCATTGCAGAGTGACATGAACAATCACAACCAGAGCCAAGCGACTGACGATCATGGTGACCATGACCACGAGGATCAAAATGAATTCCACTTGCATGTCTTGACCTACCTCGTTCCTGAGGCATGAAAGAAACCCAAGGTCGGAAAAGATGAAACATGGTGAGGAAAAAAGGAAAATTTGGAGCAAGGAAGAGAGACCAGAGACATAAAAGGATGGAGACGATAGTTGAGATAGAATAGAATGAGATCAAAGTAGGATACAAGATAATTTCTGAAGCCATCCTGACCTAGAGGTCAATCATTCAACCAAAATACTATTGGAACTTATAGTCCATTCCGTTCGCATGAGAGAGATCCATAGCCAACTTTAGAAGGAGGTAGAGCTAAGGGATTAGGTAGGTTCAAATTTAATGGTCGTCGACGATCGTCGATCTCGAGGATGACAGGGGAGGCCTCAACATGACCCATAACCTCGGTGGTAGCCTGACCTTGTGGCACCCCATTCGGGGTAAGAGCATATTTATTTGTCAACTTTAATAATTACAATAGTGTGTGCAAAACAAAATCATAATGGTTACAATTGTGGCTATTATGAAATATACAAGTATAAGCATGAGCCTAAGCCAAAATTTACTTTACTTTTACCATGATTTAAAAATTATGTGCTTATTGGATTACAAAAATGAGTTTTGGCACTCCCATGTTCCCAAAAAAACAAAATAAATGGATGATGGTGTCAGGTAGGATTGAGTTGAATTCATTTTTTTTGAACGGTAGGTAGCCCTTAGAAAATCATTTTCACCAACATTGATACCCTTCATACCAATTCCTTCGGTCTACACCAGGGAATTTCCCACAAAGTATTTTTATGTATACCAAAGGACTTTTCACCAACTTCATTGATTCTACCCCAACATCATATCACATTTGTTGCACCTAAACGCCTATAAAAGGATTCTCTCGCCTTCATCTATCCACCTTTGTTCGCTGAAATATTGGAAGGAGAGGACCATAGTGATTTCCTCGTCGATTTCCAAAGAGATGAAGATACCTCACCATCCATTTAACCCTATCCATGTCTCGATGAATTTCCAGGTAAGCCCTTATCCGATCGTTCCCTTTTTATTTCACTGTTGAACCATTTTAGGGTTAGGGATTTTATTATTTCTTTATAGCATTAATTTTTTCCCTTTGGACCCAAGTCTCCCAATTTATTTCTCAGAAGTAGCTCTCCACTTCTACTTGCAACATAACCTCCCCCTCTCCCCTCAACCTTCCTTTGTCCCCTCTTCCACAGTTATAATTTGAGTGAAATTTTTTCCACAGGGTAGATTCAACCTCAAAGACACAAGGATACTCTCCTAGGGCCAACCCAAACTCTGTCTCACCCCAATCCAACATCCCTCGACCTTCCTTTTACCATGGACCCAAAGAAAATCTACATCTAAAATCCTCTACAAGACTTAGTCTTTTTCGGAAAATCCTTTAAAACCAGGGAACTTAACTTGAACCTCTTCGACTTATTTGGAGGCTTTCAGAAAAACTCCTATGGTATCACCAGAGGAGTTAGTCTTAGCTTCATCAGTTTTCACTGCTCACTGGCATACTTGATGTGAAATACCCCGGTACCTACAAAAAATTTTGTATCGACCTGTTTGGTCTACTCTGAGGGTTTAATATTAACTCCTCCAGCTTCACCAGATGAGTTAATACTAATATCGTTAGTTTCTATACTTTCAAACTCACTTCTCAACATGACTTTCACCATTTTTTCAGAGACTTCTTCATGAACTTCCTCAGTGTTTTTGGATCCTTTCACATAAGTTCTTCCAGTGTACACCAGAGTCTTTAATATTAACTCCTCCAATTTACAAATGGTCTATTGGCACACTTAAAATTAACTAGCCAAATGCTAGAGGAGAACCTGTAACATCATTCTAGTGTGAAGACATAGCCAAATGATATCATCTAGAGAAAGGGACCAAGACCCTAGATGGTGAACTTCTTGGCAAGTTCAAGCATATAGCTACAAATTTATGCCACATCTGGTACAAGATAGATAAGTAGTTCAAACTCAAACCCACCGACGGATATCCAAACACCACGCTTAGAAAACATTATTAATACATGGTGTCCATGTTATGCAGGTTGTATGGGGAACAAGATGCCTCCAAGTTTCACCTATCATATATGTCGTTGATCTACTACTGCTCAGACAAAGGATTATTGTTCAAATGGGATGATATATTATCAACAAACCTCGTGAAAGCCATCACAACAGTCGCAGGATCCCATCCTGGGACCTTCCCAAGATTCCATATGTTGTCAAACCTCATAGACATCATTTACATAGCCCAAAAATATCTAAATATAGGTTTGGAATGGAAGACAACAAACACAACAATTCACATATATTGCAAAGTGCTATGGTAGCACAAGTATAGAACAAAATACCAGAAAAATTGTGAGCACTTCCTGGCCTCGTTATACAAGTTCATTTTTTGCATGCCAGCCCATGTATGACTGACAAAGCAATAATTGTCATCAAGAGGATTGGGAATTAGAATTTGATGGAACACAAAACTTATATCACCCAAATCCACTCATCTTCTTTCTTATTATGTACCAGACAGGATAGTACTACAAGAAGTAGCTTATTAAACAATGATTAATGGAGTTGGTGGAATGTATTACAGAGATAAGAAAGATATATCGAGACCACTCCCACTATACTTTGGTTCCTCCTTCTTTTCTAACACAAAACATGCCCAGGAAGAAGTGGATATACTATTATTGCACCAATTCGGAGAAGAGAGGTTTATGAGGCCCGACTCGAAGAGGGTCATCGAAGAGCATTTTATTAGACTAGGTGTACCGTGGGAGTACACACCAAAAGCTTGGGAAGAAAAAGAAATACATTGTAACAAAAGGAATTATGAAGAATTCATATTCAAGAGATGAGGAAAGCCCATAGGGAGAATTGCATATAAAGAAATAGAAAGAGAAGAGTCCATAAAGAAGGAAGAAGAAGAGGCAACATAAAAAAAATATTTGTTGGAACCACATCTATATAGTCGGGATTTGATGAAGAAGAAGAAAACATAGCAGATAAGAAGAGGAGGAAAAATGTGTAATTCCCCCCTGCCCATCTGAGAGACATTATGGTGCGGAATATACATAACAACGAAATTTCTACTAACTAATTTAATTCATTTACAGAACTCGTTTCCTGTAGCTTCCAGCTACAAATTAAAAAAAAAATAGTTATTGTCTATAAACATAAAATAGAAGCATCTATAGCCTGCTAATAATAAACATGAAATGAAACTAAACAATTCATTACAACAACATATAAATCACTTCCAAATACACAAAGTTCATGGACAACAATTAAACACATAATTTAACACATCGACAAGATGAAACACTTATATTTTCGCAACAGTTGTGCAACCAGTTGCTTGGGACAAATGTTCCACCCAAACATAGAATAATTGTTCCAAATATCAACATTAAATCACCCCAGAGATGAAACTACCAATCCATAAAAGAGGGTGGTCTCTCACAGTCCACTCACAACTTATAAAACTCTCAAACCAATTGATATTTTCCTACAACTATCCCGATTTTCCACTAGCTCTCTTCCTCTTGACATGTCCAACCCAAGGAATGTACCCCTTCACTAATATCAGTCCCTCGAGTGTCCCATTCATTTATCATGGCCTCTCTGGCATAGGTAGCTAGTAATATCTCAGTTGGGAACTCAATGGAAATTTTTTTTAGAAAAACTAACATCAAACCAACAACAACACTTGTTGGTTTAATGCAACTCACATAGGAGTTCACTCTTTAGGCCTGAAAAACTGGTTATTCAGTTTTCCATCTCCAATTATGCTCCAACATTCTCTATAATTATCCCTCCATGGTTGCATCAAATTCAAGCTATGTTTCTTTCTCTATCCTTTTTTCCCATGCAAGCATTTTGACTTACTAAAAATTGTTGTCCCAACCCATATGAATTTCCTCTCTTTGGCTTGCATTTCTTGACTCACACTCTTCCCTAAGCTTGTTGTACGAAAACCCCATGTTCCCAATAAATTTGGTATGTGACCACTCACACCCACCCTCTTACATGTATTCAATGACTAGCTTTGGGAACACTCAATCAAAAATGGGAAGGTTCATATACAATTAGAAAATTTAGGAAAATGGGTTAAATTAATATACATGGGTATTTCCCCCTTAGACCCCCTCTTGGTCATTATCCTAGACACTCCCCCCTCTTGTGGATTCATTCATCCCTGTTGACGGACGTAAATGACACATCATCAACTGGAAGGTCAAATCTGGACCGGGGTTGTCTAAATAACCCAAGTCGTTTGGAATGAAATGACCTGATGGGTTTAATGGCTCTGTTGGCCAACTAAATTCCTAAAAATGAAAGAAATGAAAATAATATATGATCCTACAATACTAAAGATATGAATTTAATAATTTATGAATGTCAAAAATAGAAGTGTGGATATGTACATATGGTTTTGAAAAACATATATACAATTTGCAAGTTTTGTTGGATGTCTTGTGAAATCGATGTTTTTTTTGGAAATTGTTTATGAAGTAGATAAAGAAAGCACATACATTTAATATTTTCTATTTTATATTTAAAATCTAAAGAAATAAAGAAATGCTAATTAAAACACAATTTGAAATAATAACATCATAACAGTCAAAGCCAATTTAAATTATTCTTTTTCAATTGATAAATAAAATAAAATAAGAAATAGAATACAAGTAAACTAACCTGAGATTAATCAACTAATGAGTTTATGTCTTTATGCAATTCAAACTCCCAGATATCTTGCCTATGAGAAACAGGTTGGGGCTAACACTCTCAGAAGCAAACTCAAAGGTGTTTTCAGAGAAAAAATATAAAAGCAGAGTCATAAACACACAGATCTGGTGATCTTGCAATGATGAACACTTATAGTGAAAGAAATTTAATATTAAGCATTCATGTAATACATCATTTAACATCAAGCATAAATCAATGATATTTAAATGAAATAATGATCACATATGTAATATATGAACAACAAATTACAGACACAATTAAAGTGCTCAATAATATGAAATATCATACGAGAATGAGACTAAAGTTGTATAAATGTAATAACATTCCATGATATACAAGGCAAAACGTAATGGGTAAGCACCACATTGGTCTAAAGCCAAGGAGTGAGTAGCTTGTCCATACAGTCTTGAAAGTTACATGTCCATAATGTGTCCAAATCCAAAAAAAATATTCCCTCCACTACCAAGAGTGAACAATATTTAAACTAGTTTAGGATTCAAATGCTCATATCATACAAGATAGAGTTGAATCCACAAAAATTGGATAATATTACAAAAATAGTGAAAATAGTAACCACGCATGCATGCGTTGGTTTTGTATAAATAAGACAAAGTCTTATAAACATAAAAAGACAGAAACTACTGAATATTTGAACGTATGATTCAAAGTGTTTGCTCCATGCAATCAACAATATAATCTTCCATTTTCTGTAAATATCAAAAACTGATTTGATATTCAGAAAAAAAAAAAAATTCTAATTATTATTCAAAAGAGACTGGCTACAGAATCATAGATTTTATAGCTAGTTTTATTTTTAGCAAATGAAATCAAAAATTAAATCTACTTATTTCGATTTTTCATAACAGAATTGAATGAAATAAAAATAAAATCGTTTTACCATTAAAAATTAGCCAAAAAGGGATCTAACAGTTCGGAATTTATAATTGCTTTGAAATTGGTTGTGTTGTTAATGATTATATTCCCGACCCTCTTGAATCGTTTATTATCCCTTTTTGTGTGTGCCTTCAGGTCAAGGTTCTCTTGTTTCAACAAAGCATTCTGAGCAGCCAAGCGTTTAACTTGAGCTTGTAAGAGCGGAACATCTGTATAGTAACGCTCTATCCATTCGAGACAGCTATCACAGTGCACCGGGGTAATGGCAGATCGACGTGGAACACAGTTGACAAGGGGTGCTTCATTTTTACTTGTGGTTTGTTCCAGGTTGTGACCGATACCCTAAAATCCATCTTTACCCTTAAGACACGGGGGTAAATTGCTCATGAAATCATATTGTTCAACATGGGTAATAACCTCTCTCCTGGAACACTATTTTTTTGGGTCTTCACGAGCCAAGAAATCATCTATCTCAGGATTTGAACACCAATCATCGATATCGATCAGATCGATCGAGATCAGATGATTACTCTTTCGATTTCTTAGTTTTCTAGAAATCAAACGACTAGATTTATTATTCCTGAAACTTAAATATGTGCTCTATGGTTTCTTTCCCTTACAGAAATTCTTCACAACAGGTTTATCATTAACATTTAAACTAGAATCATTCATAGGAACAGGACGATCCTTTTCTTTTAATTTGTCAATTACTTGTTCCAGAGATCTTCCAGGTGAAAACCTACATGGTAATTCTTTATTCACAAGGGTTTCATCAACAACAGAAACAGATTCAATAAATTTTGGGCCAACAATTGAATTAACATCCTCTCTTTCAGTTACTGGTCTATCCAAAATAGGGTTTATAATTAAAACAGGGTTGACTGTAGCGTCGGCCTTGGTGAAGCCATTTCTGATCAGAAAGGTCTCCCAATTGTCACCTATTTTTGACAAGTGATAAACCAACAAGATTTTAACAAGTCCATGGTGAAGCAGACTCGAATTGATACCCAGTCTCTTATAGCGCTTGGACATTTTGTAGAGACTCATCAATAGTTAAGAAGGCATATCCAACTCAAACCCTATAAAATTCATAAGCAAATGAATGTGGTACAGAAAAACGTAACAAACTGCTTCATATTTAAAAGGAGACTATGTCATCTAGGTTTCAGCAGAGCAATATGAGTACATTTTGTACAACAAGTGGTTTCGGGGGAATCCATGAATAAACTCCATGGGACATCTTCTATTTTAGTGTTCTTAAACCACCTCTCATTTTTTAATAGGAGTCATGTTTCCTTGCTCATGAAATCCTCTGTCATTTCCAACTGTATATCGCCAATCTTGGCCCTGAAGCTGTCAAAAGTTTATGAAAAATCTTTTGCAACCTGGAGATTATATCCTTCGAACTTCTTGAGGAACAAATCCCATCCATGAGCCTTCAGGTCGTCAATAGCGTCATCATGGGATAGCAAATCTTGGCGTCCGTTCAGCTCGATACGAACCACGGGTGCCATTACCATTGTGACAAGGATACAACAGATAGGTTTAGGTTTAGGTTTCCAATAGACAAGCAACAGAGACAGTTCTAAGCGAGATGTAATAGCACGAAAATCACAGAGTCTGGGGGCTATCATAAATCGGACAGGAGAGTTAGGGAAAACGAAAACCAGAAGGTTCGTAAAACTCCAAACCATTTCTCAGGATGAGTGCCAAACCCTACAGAGTACAAAACCCTATGCGCATAATGAATGGTCTCATTAATGTTTTGGGCCATCAAGGTGAAACGAAAATGCAAGTACAACATGCCTGTACTAATTTGCATGAATGATGATATGACAATTGAACTCATGAGAACAATATAAATAGTTAACCAAGGTTCTTGTGCATTCAAACATTTCCACAATGAACTATAGAACTAATGAATTCATTATAACCATAATACACAAAGATTTCGATAGTGGATTAATCAGCGATTTCATAAGATTTGAATTTTAATCATATATGGGTGGCTTTTAAAATGATATTTCTAAGGTAAAATATTATGAAACCAAGCCAAGTTTTATGTTTAAATTCATGCTTACAGTCATGAATTAAAAATAAAACAAACGAAAATGCAAACGAAAAAAACTCAATAAGGTAAACTTAACCCAATCATTTCCTCAAAACTCATAAACATAAACATTTTCAAATAGAAGGTGATGGAAGCTACAGAAAGGTATAGTCTCTTTCGATCATGATAAGTATCGAAAATCATGTGTGGCTGCCAACAATGGTGATGTACTAGGCGACGCAGTTATATTTGCATCACTAGAAAATTCATGTTAAGGTGAATCAGAGGAAATGATTTTTTTAGAAATAGTTAACAACAGGTCAAGCATACTGATCGTAACTCAGAAAATAACGTAGTTTAGCATCAGATGTATTTATGTCTAAAAAAAATGCCATCGGGTATATAACTTAGATTATGAGTGCAGCAATTGTTTATGCAGTTGACTTCGATATTGTTGATAGGACCATTGCTGCCAGTAGGTGTTCATAGCCTCGGAAGGGATGTCATTTGACCCACTCTAGTACCTCTATCATGTCCAAGAGTCATCCATTTATGATATGAGACGTATTTTCACTTTGATCAAATTAAAAATAGACTTGAGGATCTTCTTAAACCTAGCATTGCTTCACTACCAGCAAGCCTGTTCAGTACCCCGACGAAGTTTCCTTGGTATCATGCATGCATTTACCCGCTACCAGCAGACCTGTTCAGCGTCCCGACAGGTTTACATACACTTCCCACACATTGTCGTGATTTCAACCCTATAGAATTTGTTTATAGTTTGCAGAACTTAATAATATTCAAGAGGGCGGGGTGATACTGAAATTCTTTTGGAATGAAAAAATTTGATCTTTCACCAATTATTCTTTTGTTTTGATGACCTTCATCATGACTTGGACACTTAGATTTCAGTTAGGAAATTATCTCGAGGAAGGGAAGGTACATTTGAGTTGTTTTTCTCAAAACAGGGACAACGTTAGAAATTTATTAATGACAATCACGTCTACTTATAATTTCAATGAGAAACCCAAAACACTGATTTGAACAGAAACTCACTTATGATGATCTGCATTTTAGCACTTACTACTCAAGTGCTTGGGAAGTTATCCACTGTTGCTACCGAATGAAAATTTTGATTCCCTTACACAAATGATGTGGTGACTTAGACATAATTATTCAGAAAACAAATCAAAACCAAGCAAAAGGAAAAGAACCAAAATAAAAAACAGAAAAGAAAATTAAAAATTATTTACAAAAGAGTGGAACATAAAACATCAGGTGAAATACCTCTTGAGAGGCTGGCCATTCACTGGGAAAGTGACTGGTTGTCCCTCCAAATTATGTAGACGAAAAGAGCTGGGACCCAATTTTTCAGAAATTACAAATGGTCCCAGCCACAGATCCTGGAACTTGGTGTGTTCCCCCTTTCCCTCGTGAGCTTTGTCCCACTTGAGAACCAACTCTCCGACATCGAAATTCCTATCTGAAGAAGAATTTGAATATTTTCTAATGTTGATCCGCTAATGCTGATCCAGTTTCTTCTTTTCTTGTGTTCTCACTTCCTCCAGTTTTAATAAGGCATTTATTTGATTTTCTAGAGGAGGGCACTCCTCTTCTTGAACCTTCTACAACAATTGCAGAGAAGGAAGTAAAACATGCGGAGGGAGAATTGCTTCTCTTATGTGGACGAGGAAGAAAGGGGAATTACCAACAGAGGCTCTTGGGGTTACCCTATCAGCCCAAAGTTCATTATACAATGCATTGTGCCAGTTCTTGTGATTTTCTAAAACTGTCCTTTTAATAACTTGATTAAATTTTTGTTTGTTGATTCTACTAGGCCATTTCCTTGAGGGTAGTAGCTTGCAGAATACTTCAATTTAATCCATTTTTCCAGAGAAAAAACATTCATATCAAGGGATGAAAAGTAAGAGGTGTTATAAAAAACCAAACATTCAGGAATGTCGAATCGAGTGATGATATGAGAGTTCAGGAAAGATATTACCTGATTTGTGTTCACCACTTTTAAAGGTACAGCTTCGGACCATCTAGTAAAATAATCCGTTGTTGTAAGGATATACTCGTCCTAATGAGAAGAAGAGGGATTAATTGGTCCTATGATGTCAAGGCCCCATTGCTAAAAAGGGGCATCTACAGTGACAGGCTACAAAGGGAATGCTGCCTTTTTCACCCGTCCTGCAACATTTTGGCAGATTATGCATTTACGACATAGTGCATGGGCATCTTTAAACAAGGTAGGCCAATAGTACCCAGCTCTTAGCACTTTGTGGGTGGTGGTATCTCCACCGAAGTGACCACCAGCTTCATCTGCATGAAGTTCAGATAGTACTTGTTCTGACTCTTCCTTCTCTAAACAACGCATAAGAACACCATCAAAGTTCTTCCGAAACAATACATCATTTAGTAACTAGAAAGATACATATTTAAGCCTAAGTGCTCTTATTTTTTTCAGATCAAGATTGTGGGGAGCATATCCATGTGTCAAATAAAATCTAATGTTCTCATACCAAGAATTGGGTGTAACTTGTGCACAGCTGATCTGTTTTTGGTTGTGTTGATTTATAGTTGAGGTGTTCATTTGACTTTCTTGTTCTTCAACTGAATAGACCACTAGTTTACACAGGCCTTGACCTCTAATAATTTGTACATGAGCTATTTCAGTGTCATATTGCGATAACGAAGTCATCCAATTTTCGCTTTGCTCACCCATCTCTTTTTGTACTAACAGGTTTCTCGTAGCAGGGTAAGGAACAATAACCTTGGGTTTGGATGTCAAAAGGTAAGACCGAAAGTGTTTCATTTCTTTGAAAACAACATATGCCTGCTAATCTACTGCTACATAATTAAGCTCTGCTCCTTTAAAAGTTGATATCATCAAGGAAATGGGTATTTCATTGCTTTCATCATTTTTTTACGTAAGTAC
Source organism: Picea glauca (assembly GCA_000966675.3). Lineage (NCBI taxonomy): Eukaryota > Viridiplantae > Streptophyta > Pinopsida > Pinales > Pinaceae > Picea > Picea glauca. The sequence goes on from JZKD02S1728511.1 coordinate 553,212, forward strand.
AGCAGCATAAGATCAGTTAGAAGCAAAGGTGTAAAGAGTGAAATCCTGAGAAAAATTGGGACTCATCAAGAAAGGGGATTCTATTATTTATTTTCTAATTGAGTCGAAAGCCTGACTTTCTTGTGGTCCCCAACAATACAAAACATCTTTTTTAATTAAATTATGTAATGGTATTACCATTTCCGAGAAACTTGGGACAAACCTTCTAACAAAATTAATCTTGCCCAAAAAGGATTGCATTCCTTTTTTGGAAGAAGGAGGGGGGAGTTTAGAAATAGCTTGGGTTCTTTCGGGGTCAATAATAATTCCATACTTAGACACTATAAACCCAAGCAGTTTACCTTGCTCCACTGCAAGGACCGATTTGTTATGGTTGAGAGATATGTTGAACTTGCGACATCGTTCCGGGACAGCCCTGAGGTGAGACAAGTGATCTTTCTTTTTTTTAGAGAAGACGGTGACATCATCAAGGTAGACCATGACTAACTGGTTAATGAGGCCACAAAAAGCAATATCCATTTCTCTCTGAAAAGTGGCACCGACGTTTATCAGTCCAAAAATCATTTTCCTGTAGGCATAAGTGCCCCATGGGGTGCGAAATGTGGTTTTAAGATGATCTGAGGGGACATGAGGACCTGGTTGTATCCTGAAAAACCATCTAGAAACGATAGTCTTTCATAACCAAAAACTTGTTGTAGGATTTGTTCCATTGGAGGAACAGGGTAGTTGTCTTTATCAAATGTTCGGTTTAAGTTTTGAAAATCGACACAGAGTCGAATTTCACCACTTTTCTTCCTTACAGGGACTAAATTAGACACCCATTGTGTTTGCCTAACCGAGAAAATTATCTTTGCAGTTAGTAATTTGTTTAGTTCTCTTTTAACAGTGGGTTCCAATTTAGGATGCATCTTCCTCAACTTCTTTTGAGAAGGCTAAGTCTGGGATTTCATGGGGATAACATGTTGTATGATGTTAGGATCGAATGTTTTCAAGTCATCATATGTCCAAGAAAAAATGTCTTTAAATTATTTAAATAGATTTATAAATGAATATCTTTCATGCTTGGAACATCCCTTTCCCAGATTAATATTTTGAGGATTAACCTTTGTTCCTAAATTAATTGTTTCATAAATCAAAGAAGAACTGTTAGTTTTACAATTTATTATCTCTCTAAATTTATCATGCAAGTCATAAAATTTCTCTAGTCTTATGACAGATCTGGGGATAGAGTTTACCAGCTCGGATGTCGATTCGGGAGATCGAGGATCAGATATTACAGTGAAATTTCAAAGGTTCTCATCGTGAGTACCTTCATCAATGACTGCACCTTGGAAGGTGTCTTCCATATGCAGGAAGTTGATAATCTGTTGGTCATCATCGAATACTCTCCAATTTGTAATGTTATCCGGGATCGACAGCCTGAAAAAAAAAATCAATTGAAAATGCATTAGGGGAAATACCTTAAGTAGGAAATAGTTTAGAAGCAACATTGGCCATTAAATCAACTTCTGAATTACTCAATCTATGAATGGAATTTATGTTGAATGCTGAAAATTTATGCATTAAACTCCATACCTATGTTTGGTATCTTTTCAGATGTGGTGATAAGAAATGTATGGCATTTCTTACTTGCCTAACCACGATTTATTAATAACCAAATACAAATTTGTCCTGAGTCCTTATAGAAGTGCTTTGTACCCGACCGTGTTATTAGTACATTCAAACTCTAACCGACAAGAAATAAAAGTTTTATTACCTGTAGGATCGATGAGTACAAAACCAACACCTGTTCCTTCTTTGGATTTGGATCCGTCAAAGTATAAGGACCAGATATGTGTGTCATCGGAAGTAATTGACATACTTGGCAGAGAGGACGTCTGAGTACAGGTTACAACTTCAGATTGTTACGCAGGATCGGTGATGGGAGAGATTTCGGTCATGAAATTACCAAAGAAGGCATTCATTCCCTGTGTTTCAAATGAATTGGCATATGTAATGAAAGGTTCATTTGTATCATTAGGATCCGTTATAGTATGCTTAAGATAATGTTCTTTGTTTATCCTGATTTTGTTGGGCTATCCATTTTCAGGCAGCCACAAGTGAGACCAATCTGTGGCAAAGTAACCGTGCATTTGTTCTGAAAACAAACCATAAAATTCAGGAATATCAACAACAATAATATCAATTATCTGATGAACCTTAGGATTGGACGATAGTCTAATCAATACATTCTTAAGCTCGCCAATTACTTTCACATTTGTTTGATCGAGTTGAATGATTTTAAGATCAGAAGGTTTAATTTCTACATTGATTTTTTGGCATACAGATAGAGGCATCACGTTTGATGATGTGTCGGAATAGACCATACAATTATGTACATTCCTATTAAAAATTTCAAAGGTTAACAAAAAAGGCAGGACATTTTTCCGAGTGTTAACAGCAGAATTCTGCTGATTTTTTTTTTATGTCCCTAAAACAGTTTTATTTACATTGGCTTCAGTTTTTTTCTGCAAAGTCCCTTATGTCTGGAGGTTTAGATGTCTTTTTAATTGAGACATTCTTAGTTGCATTTGAATCAATTTCTACTAATTTTTTGTTGCTAGAGTCACTCTTTTTACTATTTTCAGCGATACTTTGAAGCATTTTCTGCAAAATAGGGGAAATTTTAGCAGTTCAAAAACATAAATATTAGCCCTCAATTTTTTTAGATCTTCAATTAAATTGTATTCTAAAACTGGGTCTGTTAAGCTATGTTTAGTTTCAGTTTGTTTTGACTGCTTCGGAAACACATTTTTACTTACTTCAGAAGGGGTTTGTTTTGTGTTTTTCTTCTTGTGTTGTAGGGGTGGACAGTTTCGAAATTTGCTTAAAAAATATTGTCTGAGAAGTGACCGAAAAAAGGGGGAGATGAGTCTTCCTCTTCTGGTACCTCTTCCTCAACTAAATCTTCAGAACTTTAAGGAGGAATAGTGGCAGAATTATCATGTTCTTCTAAGATGGTTTGCAAAACATACTGTAAAATTTCGAAATTTATACCTTTTGTGGTCGGGTTTGGTCGGTTGGGAGGAAAAGGTTTTCTGAAAAGAGGTTTAAAACTTCCTTTTCTTGTGGATTCCTCCTCGGGTGATCTCTTCAAGTCAATGACCTGGTTGGACAGTTTTTGGAAATCTTTATGCAAGCTCTCCAAGTCTAAAGTTTCTTGTTGATTTTTAGTTTGATGGGGCCTAGTGAGAATCTCTATTTTCTTCTTAGAGGATGAGGTTGTTTCAGCTTCACTACTAAGATTGTCTTTCAGGCTCAATATATCTTTCTCAATTTGACTTGCTTCCTCAAAAGATTCTAACAATGTGTTCTTTTTAGACCTTTTGACCCATATGGCTATGTTATTGTGCAAGGCTTTGGCATAATATGCAACAATTAAACTTTCAGCGGGCATCAAATCTGCAGGGATTTTGTTCTTTAACGTCAAAAATCTTTGGTTAAAGTCCTTATATTTTTTCTTAGGATTCATTTCTAAGCTAGAGAGTTCCATAACCAAGACTTTAGGAGATTTATCATCTCCAAATTTTTTCAAGAAACGAGTTTCAAACTTGTCCCAAGAGATGATGGTTTGGGGTTGTTGAGAAAAATACCATGTGGACGCATTTCCCTCAAAAGTATAAGGAAATAATTTGCATGCTACATCCTCGTGTTCAACACTTCGGAGTCTAATGGCCAACATAAATTTTTTGATGTGATCCTCAACAGATTTCTTTGAATCCGGATCGAATTTAGGCATCCATTTCTCCGGATGTTTCGGTAATCGATGTTGGGGTTCAGGTACAGCCACAACATCTTGATCAAGTCAAGGTCTGGCAGGATTATTTTGGTTTTCCATGGGAGTTGGTGGTGTTGAAGGCTGAGATGGTTCTGATGAAGAGTTGCCTTTGTCTGAAGACTCTCCTCCTTAAGAGGATGGAGAAGAATCAGGTGGAGATGGTGGAATACTGGGTCCTCCTGCTCCAAGAATGAGTGTTTCAATAGGATTGGTAGTATTTCCACCTAAAGGGTTTTGGGGCAGACCAGTGCATTGAAGTTGTTCTCGGATATTCGAGAAATCAAGGGGTTGATTAAGTGGCCTACCAGGTTGTATAATATGGGATAAGGCACTATGAGTTCTTATGAGTGACTGACGAACAATTTCTTGGACGTCGGCACCTTGACGAACCGGTGTCACTGGTTCAACAAGAATCTCAGGGTTATCATTTGAGGTAGTTTTTGTTTCAAGTGTAATGTTATTGTCTGAGCGATTACACGTTGTGAGAGGAGTGCAAGTGTGTGGGGGAGGAGTCATGCGACCTCCATGTGTCATAAATTTAATTCAGGCCCTCTTTCTAGCGTCATTTGTTGACGGGCGTAAATGACACACCATCAACTAGAAGGTCAAATCTAGACCGAGGTTGTCTAAATAACCCAAGTCGTTTGGCATGAAATGACCTGACGAGTTTAATGGGTCTGTTGGCAAACTGAAGTCCTAAAAATGAAAGAAATGAAAATAATCTATGAAACTACAATACTAAAGATATGAATTTAATAATTTATGAATGTCAAAAATAAAAGTGTGGATATGTACATATGGTTTTGAAAAACATATTACAATTTGCAAGTTTTCTTGGATGTCTTGCAAAATCGATGTTTTTTTTGGAAATTGTTTATGAAGTGAATAAGGAAAGCACATACATTTTATATTTTATATTTTATATTTAAAATCTAAAGAACTAAATAAATACTAATTAAAACACAATTTGAAATAAGGACAACATAACAATCAAAGCCAATTTAAATTATTCTTATTTCATTGATAAATAAAATAAAAAAAGAAATAGAATACGAGTAAACTAACCCGAGATTAATCAACTAATGAGTTTATGTCTTTGCGCAATTCAAACTTCCAGTTGTCTTGCCTGTGAGAAAAATATGTAACAGTTTGGGGCTAACACTCTCGGAAGCAAACTCAAAGGTGATTTTGGAGTAGAAATAAAAGAACAGAGTCATAAACACACATATCTGGTGATCTTGCAATGATGAACACTTATAGTGAAAGAAATTTAATATTAAGCATTCATGTAATACATCATTTAACATCAAGCATAAATAAATGATATTTAAATGAAATAATGATCACAGATGTAATATATGAACAACAAATTACAAATAGAATTAAATTGTTGAATAATATGAAATATTATATGAGAATGAGACTAAAGTTGTATAAACGTAATAACATTCCATAATATAAAAGGCAAAACGTAATGGGTAAGAGCCACGCTGGTCTAAAGCCAATGAGTGAGCAGCTTGTCCATATAGTCTTGAAAGTTACATGTCCATAATGTGTCCAAATCCAAAAAAGATCCCCTCCACTACCAAGAGTGAACAATATTTAAACTAGTTCGGGATTCAAATGCTCCTATCATACAAGATAGAGTTGAATCCACAAAAAATGGATAATATTACAAAAATAGTGAAAATAGTAACCACTCATGCATGAGTTGGTTTTATCTAAATAAGCCAAAGTTTTATAAACATAAAAAAGACAGAAACTACTGAATATTTGAACGTATGATTCAAAGTGTTTTCTCCATGCAATCAACAGTATAATCTTCCATTTCCTGTAAATAGAAAAAAACAATTTGATATTCAGAAAAACAAAAAATTGTTAATTATTATTCAAAAGAGACTGGCTACAGAATCATAGATTTTGTAGTTAGTCTTATTTTTAGCAAATGAAATCAAAAATTAAATCTACTTATTTTGATTTTTCATAACAAAATTGAATGAAATCAAAATAAAATCATTTTACCATTAAAAATTATCCAAAGAGGGATCTGACAGTTCGGAATTTATAATTGCCTTGAAACTGGTTCTGTTCTTAATGATTATATTCCCGACCCTCTTAAATCGTTTATTCTACCTCTTTGTGTGTGCCTTTAGGTCAAGGTTCTCTTGTTTCAATAGAGCATTCTGAGCAGCCAAGCGTTTAACTCGAGCCTATAAGAGCGGAACATCTATATAGTAACTCTCTATCCAGTCGAGACAACTATCACAGTGCACCAGGGTAATGGAAAATCGACATGGAACACAATCAACAAGGGGTGCTTCATTTTTACATGTGGTTTTTTCCAGGTTATGACCGATACCCAAAAATCCTTCTTTACCCTTAAGACACGGAGGTAAATTGGTAAGGAAATCATACTGTTCAACATGGATAATAACCTCTCTCCTGGAACACTGACTTTTTGGGTCTTCACGAGCCAAGAAATCATATATCTCACGATCCGAACACTAATCATCGATCTTGATCGGATCGATCAAGCTCAAATGATTACTCTTTCGATTTCTTAGTTTTCTAGAAGTCAAACGACCAGCATTCTTATTCCTAAAACTTAAATCTGTGCTATGTGGTTTCTTTCCCTTACGAAAATTCTTCACAACAGGTTTATCATTAACGTTTAAAATAGAATCGTTCATAGGCATAGGACGATCCTTTTCTTTTAATTCTGCAATTACTTGTTCCATAGATCTTCTAGGTGAAAACCTACATGGTAATTCTTTATCCACAGAGGTTTCATCAACAATAGAAATTGATTCAATAAATTATGGGCCATCAATTGAATTAACGACCTGGCTTTCAGTTACTAGTCTGTCTGAATTAAGGTTTATAATTAAAAGAGGGTTGATTGTAGCATCGGCCTGGGTGAAGCCATTTCTGATCAGAAAGGTCTCCCAATTGTCACTTATTTTCGACAAGTGATAAACCAACAAGATTTTAATGAGTCCATGGTGAAACAGACTCAAATTGATACTCTGACGCTTATAGCGCTTGGACATTTTGTAAAGACTCGTCAACAGGTAAAAAGGCATATCCAACTCAAACCCTATGAAATTCATAAGAAGATGAATGTGGTATAGAAAAAATAGCCCATATTGGCCTTCACATGTAACAAATTGCTTCAGAATTAAACGGAGATTGTGCCATCTAGGTTTTAAAAGAGCAATAGGAAAACCTTTTGTACAACAAGTGGTTTCGTGGGAAGCCATGAATAAACTCCATGGGACATATTATATTTTAGCATTCTTAAACCACCTCTCGCCTTTTAATGGGAGTCATGTCACCTTGCTCATGAAATCCTCTGTTAATTTCAACTATATATCCCCATTCATGGCCCTAAAGCCATCAAAATTTTGTGCAAAAGCTTTTGCAACCTGGATATTATAGCCTTCGAACTTCTTGAGGAACACATCCCATCCATGAGCCTTCAAGTCGTAAATAGAGTCATCATGGGATAGAAGAGCTTGGAATCTGTTCATCTCGATACGAACCATGGGTGCCATTACCATTGTCACAAAGATACAACAAATATCAGAGGGACAGGTTTAGGTTTCCAACGGATGAGCAGCAGAGACAGGTCTAAGCGATATGTAATGGCACGAAAATCACAGAGTCTTGGGGCTATCATAACTCAGACAGGAGAGTTAGGGAAAATGAAAACTAGAGGGTTCGTAAAACTCCAAACCATTTCTCATGATGAGTGACTAACCCTACAGAGTACAAAACCCTATGCGCATAATGAATGGTCTCATTAATGTTTCGGGCCAGCAAGGTGAAATGAAAACGCAAGTATAGCATGCCTATACTAATTTGCATGAATGTTAATATGACAGTTAAACTCATGAGAACAATATCAATACTTAACCAAGGTTCTTGTGCATTCAAACATTTCCACAATGAACTATAGAACTAATGAATTCATGATAACCATAATACACAGAGATTTCGATAGTGGATTAATCAGCCATGTCATAAGATTTGAATTTTAATCATATACGAGTGGCTTTTAAAACAATATTTATAAGGTAAAAGATTATGAAACCAAGCCAAGTTTTATGTTTAAATTCATGCTTACAGTCATGAATTAAAAATAAAACAAACGAAAATGAAAACGAAAAAAACTCAATAACGTAAACTTAACCTAATCATCGCCTCAAAACTCAGAAACATAAACATTTACAAATAGAAGGTGATGGAAGCTATAGAAAGGTATAGTCTCTTTCGATTGCAATAAGTATCGAAAATCATGTGTGGCTTCCAACAATCCCCCATCTCTTTTCCATGTCCCATTAGCAGTTGGCATCACATTTTATTAATAAAACAAGGAAAAACAATTCGCATATTACATCACTTTGGCCATAGCCACACATTATATATACATAAGAATTAATTAAACTGAGGATTATGATGGGGATGTTACATTCCCCCTCCCCTACAATTGTGTGTCATCCTTGGTGCACTCTATGTCGATATACATATATGCAATTTTACATCACAATAATTAAAAATAAAAATTCCGCAATTTGACAACTTCATCAACAAGTCCGACCATAATCTCATGTTCCTTTCAACTCGCCGACCCAAGGAATTCACCATATTTTTATCAGGGTTAACTCAAGGGACACACCATCCATTTATTAAGGTCCCCAATGTAGTTGACTAGGACTATGAGATGTGGTTCCAGAATTTTAGCTACTCAAAATGGTGTCTTGCATTATGTTTTCTTCAAAATTGTCAAAACTTTGCAAGTATTATACCCGCATGTTTTCTTCATGATCCCATGTAGCATCTTCAGGACCGTAGTATGCTGATTAAACCTTTACCAGCCCTATGGATTTTTTCCTGAGCACTTTGACTTTCTGGTCCATGATGCGTACTGGTTCCACTCGGAAATCCCCTTCGTGCTCCACCTAGATCACATTCCAATCAATTATGTCGTTAGGATCAGGCAAACATTTCTTTAACAATGACACGTGAAATACATTATGCACTCTCATGGATGTAGGAAAATCTAACATGTATGCAAGTGGCCCTATCTTTTCTTATATTTAAAAAGGATCACAATATTTGGCTGCCAACTTCGGGCAACTTCCCAATCTTATCAAACTTCTCTTTCCATTTACTTTTAAGAACACGTGTTCTCCCACTTTAAAATCTATGAAAAATTTGTTCTTGTCTGCATAACTTTTCTGCCTATCTTGAGCATCATTTGAAATTTGATTTATCTTTTCCATCTTCTCTTCCATTTCCTTTAACAATTTTGGTCCAACAACTGATCTGTCTGTTGGATTTGTTGGATTACTGAGAGGGGGGGTGAATCAGTAATAGTGTAATTATATTCCTTTTTCCTCAAATGTTATATCAATGTAGAATTATTATCCAATAATGAGCAGTAAGAAATAAACAATCACACACTTACACAGTACACCAGTGTTTTACGTGGAAACCCAAATCGGGAGAAAACCACGGAATGCTTTTTCTTATATGTCTTGAAGAATTACATTCATTGGAAGCACCAACTTCCATTGTTTTCCAGTTGCAAATGGAAGGAGGCTCCAACCCCCTATTTTCTCAAGATAAAACCTGAGAGAATCTCCAACTCCCCAATTCTCTGGCTACAACCAAAAGGAGGCTACAACCCCCAATGTTCTCCAGCTACAACTGGAAGGTGGCTACAACCACCTGTCCTTGCCCCGTCCTGACACCCTGAAGTAGAAGTAGAATGATGGAACCACTATCATACTATCACTGTGAGATATACCACTGTAAACCTGTACCAATAAATATAAACCATGCATCAACCTATACCTCAACCTGTAATCAACCTATACCATAAACAAGTGCATCAACCATGCACCAACCTGTAATCAACCTGTACCATAAACAAGTGCATCAACCATGCA
>JZKD02S1728511.1:570773-615547 GCA_000966675.3 Picea glauca
CATCAAACAAACTTGGGTCCATTACCCAAACCTGGGGTCTCCAACTTCTCATGGCCATAACTCTCTAACCGTGAGGAGTTATGTGACATTCTACATACCACCAGAAATGACATGATAAGCACTATCCATATAGGATATTTGCCCTGACAAATTAACTTTCCTTCATCTCATTATTCCATAATTAAGCATGAGTTCTCTTACTCCACAAAGCGTCTTCCCATGAAGGATTTCACCATAAGGGGACCACTTTGGAATTCATCCATATTTACTTCTTATCAACCATGAAAAAACAATAATAAGTCATATTTACATAAAATAATATTGGGTCCATTACCCAAACCTTTGTGCTACAGGGATTTGTTCAAGGCTTGACATCAATGACAACCAACCTTAATCAACAGGATTATCCCAACTCACTGGTGTGTTACATTTTCTGCCATACAATGCTTCAAACAGACTCATTTTCAATGAGGCCTGATACCCATTGTTGTAGGAAAATTTAGCTAAATGAATATAATCTTCCCATTTTGATGGTTGATCCATCACATACATTCTAAGCATGTCCTCAATTTTCTATTTTCCCATTGAACTCTAGATGATATGTGATACTAAGATTTAAATTTGTTCCAAATCCCTTGAACAAACCTTTCCTAAAATTAGAAGTACACTTTGGATATTTGTCTAAAACTATTGCTTTAGGAACTCCATGTAGCCTAGCAACTTCTCTCATATAAGTATCTGCAATATTTGTTGCCTTCTCCATATCCAAATCCTTCCTGAGTCCTTATAGAAGTGCTTCGTAATCGGTCGTGTTATTAGTACATTCAAACTCTAACCGACAAGCAATAAAAACTTTATTACCTGTAGGATCGATGAGTACACAACCAACACTTTCTCCTTCTTTGAATTTGGATCTGTCAAAGTATAAGGACCAGATATGTGTGTCATCGGAAGTAATTGGTATACTAATTGGCAGAGTGGACATTTGAGTACAAGTTACAACTTCATATTGTTGCGCAGGATCGGTGATGGGAGAGATTTTGGTCATGAAATTACCAAAGAAGGTATCCATTCTCTATGTTTCAAATGAATTAGCATATGTAATGAAACGTTCATTTGTATCATTCGAATCCTTTATAGTATGATTAAGATAACGTTCTTTGTTTATCCTGATTTTGTTGGGTTGTCCATTTTCAGGCAGCCACAAGTGAGACAAATCTGTGGCAAAGTAACCGTGCATTTGTTTTGACCAATCCTTGCTTAAAAACAAGCCATAAACTTCATGGATATCAACAATGATAATATCAATTATCTGATGAACCTTAGGATTGGACGATAGTCTAAACAGTACATTCTTAAGCTCACCAATTACTTTCATGTTTATTTGATCGAGCTGAATGATTTTAAGATTAGAAGGTTTAATTTCTTCATTGATTTTTTGGCATACAGATAGAGGCATCACATTTGATGATGCGCTGGAATCGACCATACAAGTATGTACATTCCTATTAAAAATTTCAAAGGTTAACAAAAAAGGCGGGACATTTTTCCGATTGTTAACAATAGAATTCTGTTGATTTTTTGTTGTTGTCCCTAAAACAGTTTTATTTACATTGGCTACAGTTTTTTTTCTGCAAAGTCCCTTCTATCTAGAGGTTCAGATGTCTTTTTAGTTAGGACATTCTTAGTTGTGTTTGAATCAATTTCTACTGATTTTTTGTTGCTAGAGTCGCTCTTTTTACTGTTTTCAACGATACTTTGAATCATTTTCTACAAAATAAGGGGAAATTTCAGCAGTTCAAAAACAGAAATATTAGCCCTCAATTTTTTTAGATCTTCAATTAAATTGTATTCTAAAACTGGATCTGTTAAGCTTTGTTTAATTTCAGTTTGTTTTGACTGCTAGGAAACACATTTTTACTTACTTCAGAAGGGGGTTTGTTTTTTGTTTTGCTTCTTGTGTTGTAGGGGTGGACAGTTTTGAAATTCGCTTGGAAAATACTATCTGATAAGTAACCAAAAATAGGGAGAGATGAGTCTTCCTCTTCTAGTGCCTCTTCCTCAACTACATCTTCAGAACTTTCAGGATGAACAGAAGAAAAATTATCATGTGCTTCTAAGATGGTTTTCAAAGCATACTATAAACTTTCGAAATTTATACCTTTTGTGGTCGGGTTTGGCCAGTTGGGAGGAAAAGGTTTTCTGAAAGGAGGTTTAAAACTTTCTTTTCTTGTGGATGCCTCATTGGGTGATCTCTTCAAGTCGACGACCTGGTTGGATAGGTTTTGGAAAGATTTCTACAAGCTCTCCAAGTCTAAAGTTTCTTATTGATTTTTAGTTTGATGGGGCCTAGTGAGAATCTCTATTTTCTTCTTAGAGGATGAGGTTGTTTCAACTTCACTACTAAGATTGTCTTTTAGGCTCAATATATATTTCTCAATTTGACTTGCTTCCTCAAAAGATTCTAACAACGTTTTCTTTTTAGACCTTTTGACCCATATGGCTATGTTATTGTGCAAGTCTTTGGCATAATATGCAGCAATTAAACTTTCAGCGGGCATCAAATCTGCAGGGATTTTTTTCTTTAACGTCAAAAATATTTGGTTAAAGTCCTTCACTTTTTCCTTAGGATTCATTTTTAAGCTGGAGAGTTACATAACAAGGACTTCATGAGATTTATCATCTCCAAATTTTTTCAAGAAACGAGTTTCAAACTTGTCCCAAGAGACGATGGTTTGGGGTTGTTGAGAAAAATACCATGTGGAGGCATTTCCCTCAAAAGTTTAAGGAAATAATATGCATACTACATCCTTGTGTTCAACACTTCCGAGTCTAATGGCCAACATAAATCTTTTGATGTGATCCTCAGTGGATTTCTTTGAATCCGGATCGAATTTAGGCAGCCATTTCTCGGGATGTTTCGGTAATGGGTGTTGGGGTCTAGGTACAACCATGACATCTTGATTGAGCCAAGGTCTAGCAGGATTATTTTGGTTTTCCATGGGATTTGGTGGTGTTGAAGGCTGAGATGGTTCTGATGAATATTTGTCTTCATCTAAAGACTCTCCTCCTGAAGAGGATGGAGAAGAATCAGGTGGAGATGGTGGAATATCGGGTCCTCCTGCTCCATGAATGAGTGTTTCAATAGGATTGGTAGTATTTCCACCTAAAGGGTTTTGGGGCAAACCAATTCCTTGAAGTTGTTCTCGGATATCCGAGAAATCAAGGGGTTGATTAAGTGGCCTACCAGGTTGTCTGATAGGGGCTAAGGCACTATGAGTTCTTATGAGTGACTGACGAACAATTTCTTGGACGTCGGCCCCTTGACGAACCAGTGTCACTGGTTCAACAAGAATCTCAGGGTTATCATTTGAGGTAGTTGTTGTTTCAAGTGTAATGTTATTTTTTGAGCAACTACACGTTGTGACAGGAGTGCGAGTGTGTGGGGGAGGAGTCATGGGACCTCCATGTGCCATCAATTTAATTCAGGCCCTATTTCTAGCATCATTTGTTGATGGGCGTAAATGACACCTCGTCAACTAGAAGGTCAAATCGAGACCGGGGTTGTCTAAATAACCCAAGTTGTTTGGAATGAAATGACCTGACGAATTTAATGGCTCCTTTGGCCAACTAAAGTCCTAAAAATGAAAGAAATGAAAATAATCTATGAAACTACAATACTAAATATATGACTTTAATAATTTATGAACGTCAAAAATAGAAGTGTGGATATGTACATATGGTTTTGAAAAACGTATATACAATTTGCAAGTTTTGTTGGATGTCTTGTGAAATTGATGTTTTTTTTGGAAATTGTTTACGAAGTAGATAAAGAAAGCACATACATTTTATATTTTATATTTTATATTTAAAATCTAAAGAACTAAAGAAATTTTAATTAAAACACAATTTGAAATAAGAACAACATAACAGTCAAAGCCAATTTAAATTATTCTTATTTCATTGATAAATAAAATAACAAAAGGAATAGAATATGAGTAAACTAACCCGAGATTAATCAACTAATGAGTTTATGTCTTTGCGCAATTCAAACTCCCAGTTGTCTTGCATGTGAGAAAAATCTGTAACGGGTTTTGGCTAACACTCTCGGAAGCAAACTCAAAGGTGATTTCGGAGTAGAAATAAAAGAGGAGAGTCATAAACAAACAGATCTGGTGATCTTGCAATGATCAACACTTATAGTGAAAGAAATTTAATATTAAGCATTCATGTAATACATCATTTAACATCAAGCATAAAGCAATGATATTTAAATTAAATAATGATCACAGATGTAATATATGAACAACAAATTACAGACAGAATTAAAGTGTTGAATAATATGAAATATTATACAAGAATGAGACTAAATTTGTCTAAACGTAATAACATTCCATAATATAAAAAGGAAAAATGTAATGGGTAAGAGCCACGCTGGTCTAAAGCCAATGAGTGAGCAACTTGTCCATACAATCTTGAAAGTTACATGTCCATAATGTGTCCAAATCCAAAAAAAGATCCCCTCCACTACCAAGAGTGAACAATATTTAAACTAGTTCAGGATTTGAATGCTCCTATCATACAAGATAGTGTTGAATCCACAAAAAATGGATAATATTACAAAAACAGTGAAAATAGTAACCACTCATGCATGAGTTGCTTTTATCTAAATAAGCCAAAGTTTTATAAACATAAAAAAGACAGAAACTACTGAATATTTGAACGTATGATTTAAAGTGTTTGCTCCATGCAATTAGAAGTATAATCATCCATTTCCTGTAAATAGCAAAAACTGATTTGATATTCAAAAAAAAAAAATTGCTAATTATTATTCAAAAGAGACTAGCTACAGAATCATAGATTTTCTAGCTAGTCTTATTTTTAGCAAATGAAATCAAAAATGAAATTTACTTATTTCGATTTTTCATAATAGAATTGAATGAAATCAAAATAAAATCATTTTACCATTAAAAATTATCCAAAGAAGGATCTGACAATTCGGAATTTATAATTTCTTTGAAACTGGTTGTGTTCTTAATGATTATATTTCCGGCCCTCTTGAATCGTTTATTCTCCCTCTTTGTGTGTGCCTTCAGGTCAAGTTTCTCTTATTTCAACAGAGCATTCTGAGTAGCCAAGCATTTAACTCAAGCCTGTACGAGCGAAACATCTATATAGTAACTCTCCATCCAGTCGAGACAGTTATCACAGTGCACCGAGGTAATGGAAAATCGATGTGGAACATAGTCGACAAGGGGTGCTTCATTTTTTCCTGTGGTTTGTTCCAAGTTATGACCGATACCCAAAAACCTTCTTTACCCTTAAGACATGCGGGTAAATTGGTCACAAAATCATACTGTTCAACATGGATAATAACCTCTCTCCTGGAACACTGATTTTTTAGGTCTTCACGAGCCAAGAAATTGTCTATCTCACGATATAAACACCAATCATCGATCTCGATCGGATCAATCAAGCTTAGATGATTACTCTTTAGATTTCTTAGTTTTCTAGAAATCAAACGACCAACATTCTTATTCTTGAAACTTAAATCCGTGCTATGTGGTTTCTTTCCCTTATGGAAATTCTTCACAATGGGTTTATCATTAACGTTTAAACTAGAATCGTTCATAGGCATAGGATGATCCTTTTGTTTTAATTCAGCAATTACTTGTTCCAAAGATCTTCCGGGTGAAAACCTACATGGTAATTCTTTATCCACGGGGGTTTCATCAACAAGAGAAACTCATTTAACAAATTCTGGGCCATCAATTGAATTAACAACCTGGATTTCAGCTACTAATCTGTATGAATTAGGGTTTACAATTAAACGAGGGTTGACTATAGCTTCAGCCTAGGTGAAACCATTTCTAATCAGAAAGGTCTCCCAATTGTCACTTATTTTTGACAAGTGATAAACCAACAATATTTTAACGAGTCCATGGTGAAACAAACTCAAATTGATACCCCGATGCTTATAGCGCTTGGAAATTTTGTAAAGACTCATGAAATTCATAAGAAGACAAATGTGGTAGAGAAAAAATATCCCATATCGGCCTTAACATGTAACAAATTGCTTCAGAATTAAAAGGATATTGTGCTATCTAGGTTTTAATAGAGCAATAGGAATACCTTTTGTACAACAAGTGGTTTCATGGGAAGCCATGAATAAACTCCATGGTACATATTCTATTTTATCGTTCTTAAACCACCTCTCGCCTTTTAATGGGAGGCATGTTTTCTTGCTCATGAAATCCTCTGTTAATTCCAACTGTATATCCCCAATCTTGGCCCTGAAGCCGTCAAAAGTTTGTGCAAAAGCTTTTGCAACCTAGATATCATAGCCTTCAAACTTCTTGAGGAACACATCCCATCCATGATTTTTCAGGTCGTCAACAACATCATCATGGGATAGAAGAGCTTGGAATCCATTCGACTCTATACGAACCACGAGTGCCATTACCATTGTGACAAGGATACAACAGATATCAAAGGGATAGGTTTAGGTTTCCAACGGACGAGCAGGAGAAATAGGTCTAAGCGTGATGTAATGGCACGAAAATCACAGAGTCTTGGGGCTATCATAACTCAGATAGGAGAGTTAGGGAAAACGAAAACTAGAAAGTTCGTAAAAATCCAAACCATTTCTCACGATGAGTGCCTAACCATACAGAGTACAAAACCATATGCGCATAATGAATGGTCTCATTAATGTTTCGGGCCAGCAAGGTGAAACGAAAATGCAAGTACAACATGCCTATACTAATTTGCATGAACGTTGATATGACAATTGAACTCATGAGAACAATATCAATACTTAACCAAGGTTCTTGTGCATTCAAACATTTCCACAATGAACTATAGAACTAATGAATTCATGATAACCATAATACACAAATATTTTGATAGTGGATTAATCATTCATTTCATAAGATTTGAATTTTAATCATATATGGGTGGCTTTTAAAATGATATTTCCAATGTAAAAGATTATGAAACCAAGCCAAGTTTTATGTTTAAATTCATGTTTACAGTCGTGAATTAAAAATAAAAAAAACGAAAATGCAAACGAAAAAAACTCGATAAGGTAAACTTAACCCAATCATCGCCTCAAAACTCAGAAACATAAACATTTACAAATAGAAGGTGATGGAAGCTACAAAAGATATAGTCTCTTTCGATCGTGATAAGTATCAAAAATCATGTGTGGCTTCCAACAATCCCCCATCTCTTTTCCATGTCCCATTAGCAGTTGGCATCACATTTTATTAATAAAACAAGGAAATACAATTCCCATATTAAATCACTTTGGTCGTAGCCACACATTATATCTACATAAGAATTAATTAAACTGAGGATTATAATGGGGATTTTACATTCCCCCTCCCCTACAATTATGTGTTATCCTTGGTGCACTCTATGTTGATATACATATATGCAAATTTACATCACAATAATTAAAAATAAAAATTCTACAATTTGACAACTTCAACAACATGTCCGACCATAATCTCATGTTCCTTTCAACTCGCTGACCCAAGGAATGCACCATGTTTTTATCAGGGTTAACCCAAGGGACGTACCATCCTTTTATTAAGGTCCCCAATGTAGTTGACAAGGACTATGAGATGTGGTTCCAAAATTTTAGCTGCTCAAAATGGAGTCTTGAATTATATTTTCTTCAAAACTGTCAAAAATGTGCAGGTATTATGCCCGCATGTTTTCTTCATTCTCCCATGTAGCATCTTCAGGACCGTAGTAGGTCGATTGAACCTTTACCAGCCCTATGGATTTGTTCCTGAGCACTTTGACTTTCCGGTCTAGGATGCATACTAGTTCCACCCGGAAATCCCCTTCGTGCTCCACCTAGATCACATTCCAATCAATTATATCGTTAGGAACAGGCAAACATTTCTTTAACAATGACACATGAAATACATTATGCACTCTCATGGATGCAGGAAAAGCTAACATGTATGAAACTGGCCCTATCTTTTCTAATATTTAAAAAGGCTCACAATATTTGGCTGCCAACTTTGGGCAACTTCCCAATCTTATCAAACTTCTCTTTGCCTTTACTTTTAAAAACACGTGTTCTCCCACTTTAAAATCTATGAAAAATTTGTTCTTGTCTGCATAAAGTTTTTGCCTATCTTTAGCATCCTTTGAAATCTCATTTATCTTTTCCATCTGCTCTTCCATTTCCTTTAACAATTTTGGTCCAACAACTGATATGTCTGTTGGATTATCCCAACTCACTAGTGTGTTACACTTTCTTCCATACAATGCTTCAAACAGACTCATTTCAATGAGGCCTGATACCCATTGTTGTAGGAAAATTTAGCTAAATGAATATAATCTTCCCATTTTGATGGTTGATCCATCACATACATTCTAAGCATGTCCTCAATTTCTTATTTTCCCATCAGACTTTGGATGATATGTGGTACTAATATTTAAATTTGTTCCAAATCCCTTGAACAAACCTTTCCAAAAATTAAAAGTACATTTTGGATATTTGTCTAAAACTATTTATTTAGGCACTTCATGTAGCCCAGCAACTTCTCTCATATAGATATATGCAATATTTGTTGCCTTCTCCATATCCAAATCCTTCCTAAGTCCTTATAGAAGTGTTTCGTACCCATCCATGTTATTAGTACATTCAAACTCTAAACGACAAGCAATAAAAGTTTTATTACCTGTAGGATCGATGAGTACACAACCAACACCTGCTCCTTCTTTGGATTTGGATCCATCAAAGTATAAGGACCAGATATGTGTGTCATCATAAGTAATTGGAATACTTGGCAGAGTGGACGTCTGAGTACAGGTTACAACTTCATATTGTTGCGCAGGATCGGTGATGGGAGAGATTTCGGTCATGAAATTACCAAAGTAGGTATTCATTCCCTTTGTTTCAAATGAATTAGCATATGTAATGAAAGGTTCATTTGTATCATTCGGATCCATTATAGTATGCTTAAGATAATGTTCTTTGTTTATTCTGATTTTGTTGGGCTATCCATTTTTAGGCAGCCACAAGTGAGACCAATCTGTGGCAAAGTAACCGTGCATTTGTTCTGACAAATCCTTGCTTAAAAACAAGCGATAAAATTCAGGGATGTCAACAACAATAATATCAATTATCTGATGAACCTTAGGATTGGACGATAGTCTAATTAGTACATTCTTAAGCTCACCAATTACTTTCACGTTTGTTTGATCGAGCTGAATGATTTTAAGGTCAGAAGGTTTAATTTCTGCATTGATTTTTTGGCATATAGATAAAGGCATCACATTTGATGATGCACCAGAATTGACCATACAATTATGTACATTCCTATTAAAAATTTCAAAGGTTAACAAAAAAAGCGGGACATTTTTCTGAGTGTTAACAACATAATTCTGTTGATTTTTTGTTGTTGTCCCTAAAACAGTTTTATTTACATTGGCTACAGTTTTTTTCTGCAAAGTCCCTTCTGTCTGGAGGTTCAGATGTCTTTTTAGTTGGGACATTCTTAGTTGTGTTTGAATAAATTTATGCTGATTTTTTTGTTTCTAGAGTCGCTCTTTTTACTATTTTCAGCGATACATTGAAGCATTTTCTGCAAAATAAGGAGAAATTTCAGCAGTTCAAAAATAGAAATATTAACCCTCAATTTTTTTAGATCTTCAATTAAATTGTATTCTAAAAATGGGTATGTTAATATTTGTTTAATTTCAGTTTGTTTTGATTGCTTAGGAAACACATTTTTACTTACTTCAGAAGTGGGTTTGTTTTGTATTTTTCTTTTTGTGTTGTCGAGGTGGACAGTTTCGAAATTCGCTTGGAAAATATTGTCTGATAAGTGACCGAAAATAGGGGGAGATGAGTCTTCCTCTTCCATTACCTCTTCCACAACTACATCTTCATAACTTCCAAGAGTAACAGAAGAAAATTTATCATGTGCTTCTAAGATGGTTTGCAAAGCATACTGTAAAATTTCAAAATTTATACCTTTTGTGGTCGGGTTTGGCCAGTTGGGAGGAAAAGGTTTTCTGAAAGGAGGTTTAAAACTTACTTTTCTTGTGGATGCCTCCTCGAGTTATCTCTTCAAGTCAACGACCTGGTTGGACAGTTTTTGGAAAGCTTTATGTAAGCTCTCCAAGTCTAAAGTTTCTTGTTGATTTTTAGTTTGATGGGGCCCAGTGAGAATCTCTATTTTCTTCTTAGAGGATGAGGTTATTTCAGCTTCACTACTAAGATTGTATTTTAGGCTCAATACATATTTATCAATTTGACTTGCTTCCTCAAAATATTCTAACAACGTGTTATTTTTAGACCTTTTGACCTATATGGCTATGTTATTGTGCAAGGCTTTGGCATAATATGCAGCAATTAAACTTTCAGCGGGCATCAAATCTGCAGGGATTTTGTTCTTTAACGTCAAAAAATCTTTGGTTAAAGTCCTTCACTTTTTCCTTAGGATTCATTAGCTCGAGAGTTTCATAACCAAGACTTTAGGAGATTTATCATCTCCAAATTTTTTCAACAAACGAGTTTCAAGCTTGTCCCAAGAGATGATGGTTTGGGGTTGTTGAGAAAAATACCATGTGGAGGCATTTCCCTCAAAATTATAAGGAAATAATCTGCATGCTACATCCTCGTGTTCAACACTTCGGAGTCTAATGGCCAACATAAATATTTTGATGTGATCCTCAGCGGATTTCTTTGAATCCGAATCGAATTTAGGCAGCCATTTCTCCGGATGTTTTGGTAATGGGTGTTGGGGTCTAGGTACAACCACGACATCTTGATCAAGCCAAGGTCTGGCAAGACTATTTTGGTTTGCCATGGGAGTTGGTGGTGTTGAAAGCTGAGATGGTTCTGATGAAGAGTTTCCTTTGTCCGAAGACTCTCCTCCTGAAGAGGATGGAGAAGAATCGGGTGGATATGGTGGAATATCGGGTCCTCTTGCTCCAGGAATGAGTGTTTCAGTAGGATTGGTAGTATTTCCACCTAAAGGGTTTTGGAGCAGACCAGTTCCTTCAAGTTGTTCTCGGATATCCGAGAAATCAAGGGATTGATTGAGTGGCCTACCAGAATGTCTGATACTGGCTAAGGCACTATGAGTTCTTATGAGTGACTGACGAACAATTTATTGGACGTTGGCCCCTTGACGAATCTGTGTCACTAGTTCAACAAGAATCTCAGGGTTATCATTTGAGGTAGTTGTTGTTTCAAGTGTGGCGTTATTTTCTGAGCGACTACACATTGTGACAGGAGTGCGAGTGTGTGGGGGAGGAGTCATGCGACCTCCATCTGCCATCAATTTAATCTAGGTGCTCTTTCTAGCGTCATTTGTTGACATGCGTAAATGACACACCGTCAACTAGAAGGTCAAATCCAGACCGGGGTTGTCTAAATAACCCAAGTCGTTTGGAATGAAATGACCTGGCGGGTTTAATGGCTCCTTTGGCCAACTAAAGTCCTAAAAATGAAAGAAATGAAAATAATCTATGAAACTACAATACTAAAGATATGAATTTAATAATTTATGAACATCAAAAATAGAAGTGTGGATATGTACATATGGTATTGAAAAATGTATATACAATTTGCAAGTTTTGTTGGATGTCTTGCGAAATTGATGTTTTTTTTGGAAATTGTTTATGAAGTAGATAAAGAAAGCACATACATTTTATATTTTATATTTTATATTTAAAATCTAAAGAACTAAAGAAATACTAATTAAAACACAATTTGAAATAAGAACAGCATAACAGTCAAAGCCAATTTAAATTATTCTTATTTCATCGATAAATAAAATAACAAAAGAATAGAATATGAGTAAACTAACCTGAGATTAATCAACTAATGAGTTTATGTCTTTGTGCAATTCAAACTCCCAATTGTCTTGCCTGTGAGAAAAATCTGTAACGGGTTGGGGCTAACACTCTCGGAAGCAAACTCAAAGGTGATTTCGGAGTAGAAATATAAGAGCAAAGTCATAAACACACAGATCTGGTGATCTTGCAATGATGAACACTTATAGTGAAAGAAATTTAATATTAAGCATTCATGTAATACATCATTTAACATCAAGCATAAATCAATGATATTTAAATGAAATAATGATCACGGATGTAAAATATGAACAACAAATTACAGACGGAATTAAAGTGTTGAATAATATGAAATATTATACGAGAATGAGACTAAAGTTGTATAAACGTAATAACATTCCATAATATAAAAGGAAAAACGTAATGGGTAAGAGCCACACTGGTCTAAATCCAATGAGTGAGCAGCTTGTCCATACAGTCTTGAAAGTTACATGTCCATAATGTGTCCAAATCCAAAAGAAGATCCCCTCCACTACCAAGAGTGAACAATATTTAAACTAGTTTAGGATTCAAATGCTCCTATCATACAAGATAGAGTTGAATCCACAAAAAATGGATAATATTACAAAAATAGTGAAAATAGTAGCCACTCATGCATGAGTTGGTTTTATCTAAATAAGCCAAAGTTTTATAAACATAAAAAAGACAGAAAATACTGAATATTTGAACGTATGATTCAAAGTGTTTTCTCCATGCAATCAATAGTATAATCTTCCATTTCCTGTAAATAGCAAAAATGGATTTGATATTTAGAAAAAAAAAAAAAATTGCTAATTATTATTCAAAAGAGAGTGGCTACATAATCATAGATTTTGTAGCTAGTATTATTTTTAGCAAATGAAATCAAAAATTAAATCTACTTGTTTCGATTTTTCATAACAGAATTGAATGAAATCAAAATAAAATCATTTTACCATTAAAACTTATCCAAAGAGGGATTTGACAGTTCGGAATTTATAATTTCTTTGAAACTGGTTCTGTTCTTAATGATTATATTCCTGACCCTCTTGAATCGTTTAGTCTTCCTCTATGTGTGTGCCTTTAGGTCAAGGTTCTCTTGTTTCAAAAGAGCATTCTGAGAAGCCAAGCATTTAACTCGAGCCTGTAAGAGTGGAACATCTATATAGTAACTCTCTATCTAGACGAGACAGCTATCACAGTGCACCAGGGTAATGGAAAATCGACGTGGAACATAGTCAACAAGGGGTGCTTCATTTTTACCTGTGGTTCATTCCAGGTTATGACCGATACCCAAAAATCCTTCTTTACCCTTAAGACACGAGGGTAAATTGGTCACGAAATCATATTGTTCAACATGGATAATAACCTCTCTCCTGGAACACTGATCTTTTGGGTCTTCACGAGCCAAGAAATCGTCTATCTCATGATTTGAACACTAATCATCGATCTCGATTAGATCGATCAATCTTGGATGCTTACTCTTTCGGTTTCTTAGTTTTCTAGAAATCAAACGACCAACATTCTTATTCCTGAAACTTAAATTCGTGCTCTGTGGTTTCTGTCTCTTACGAAAATTCTTCACAACAGGTTTATCATTAATGTTTAAACTAGAATTGTTCATAGGCATAAGACGATCCTTTTCTTTTAATTTGACAATTAATTGTTCCAGAGATCTTCCAGGTGAAAGCCTACATGGTAATTCTTTATCCACAGGGGTTTCATCAACAACTGAAATTGATTCAATAAATTCTGGCCCATCAATTGAATTAACGACCTGGCTTTCAATTACTGGTCTGTCTGAATTAGGGTTTACAATTAAAAGTGGGTTGATTGTAGCGTCGGCCTGGGTGAAGCCATTTCTGATCAGAAAGGTCTCCCAATTGTCACTTATTTTTGACAAGTGATAAACCAACAAGATTTTAACGAGTCCATGGTGAAACAGACTCAAATTGATACCCTCACGCTTATAGCGCTTGGACATTTTGTAAAGACTCATCAACAAGTAAAAAGGCATATCCAACTCAAACCCTATGAAATTCATAAGAAGACGAATGTGGTACAGAAAAACTATCCCATATCGGCCTTCACATGTAACAAACTGCTTCAGAATTAAAAGTAGACTATGCCATCTAGGTTTTAATAGAGAAATAGGAATACCTTTTGTACAACAAGTGGTTTCATGGGAAGCCATGAATAAACTCCATGGGACATCTTCTATTTTATCATTCTTAAACCACCTCTCACCTTTTAATGGGAGGCATGTTTCCTTGCTCATGAAATCCTCTGTTAATTCCAACTGTATATCCCCAATATTGGCCCTGAAGCCGTCAAAAGTTTGTGCAAAAGATTTTGCAACCAGGATATTATAGCCTTCGAACTTCTTGAGGAACACATCCCATCCATGAGCCTTCAAGTCGTCAATAGCGTCACCATGGGATAGAAGATCTTGGAATCCATTTAGATCGATACGAACCACGGGTGCCATTACCACTGTGACAATGATACAACAGATATCAAAGGGATAGGTTTAGGTTTCCAACGGACGAGCAGCAAAGACAGGTCTAAGTGGGATGTAATGGCATGAAAATCACATAGTCTTGGGGTTATCATAACTCAGATAGGAGAGTTAGGGAAAAAAAAAACTAGAAGGTTCATAAAACTCCAAACCATTTCTCACGATGAGAGCCAAACCCTACAGAGTACAAAACCCTATGTGCATAATGAATGGTCTCATTAATGTTTCGGGCCAGCAAGGTGAAACGAAAACGCAAGTAAACCATGCCTGTACTAATTTGCATAAATGTTGATATGACAATTGAACTCATCAGAACAATATCAATACTTAACCAAGGTTCTTGTGCATTCAAACATTTCCACAATGAACTATAGAACTAATGAATTCATGATAACCATAATACACAAAGATTTTTATAGTGGATTAATCAGCCATTTCATAAGATTTGAATTTTAATCATATATGGGTGGATTTTAAAACGATATTTCTAAGGTAAAAGATTATGAAACCAAGCCAAGTTTTATGTTTAAATTCATGCTTACAGTCATGAATTAAAACTAAAACAAACGAAAATGCAAACGAAAAAAACTCAATAAGCTAAACTTAACCCAATCATCGCCTCAAAACTCAGAAACATAAACATTTACAAATAGAAGGTGATGGAAGATACAAAAAAGTATAGTCTCTTTCGATCATGATAAGTATCGAAAATCATGTGTGGCTTCCAAAAATCCCCCATCTCTTTTCCATGTCCCATTAACAGTTGGCATCACATTTTATTAATAAAACAAGGAAATACAATTTACATATTACATCACTTTGGTCGTAGCCACACATTATATCTACATAAGAATTAATTAAACTGAGGATTATAATGGGGATGTTACATTCCCCCTCCCCTACAATTGTGCATCATCCTTGGTGCCCTCTATGTCGATATACATATATGCAAATTTACATCACAATAATTAAAAATAAAAATTCTACAATTTGACAACTTCAGCAACAGGTCCGACCATAATCTCATGTTCCTTTCAACTCGCTGACCCAAGGAATGCACCATGTGTTTATCAGGGTTAACCCAAGGGACGTACCATCCGTTTATTAAGGTCCCCAGTGTAGTTGACTAGGACAATGAGATGTGGTTCCAGAATTTTAGCTGCTCAAAATAGAGTATTGCATTATGTTTTCTTCGAAATTGTCAAACATTTGCAGGTATTATGCCTGCATGTTTTCTTCATGCTCCCATGTAGCATCTTCAGGACTGTAGTAGGTCGATTGAACCTTTACTAGACCTATGGATTTGTTCCTAAGAACTTTGATTTTCCGGTCTAGGATGCGTACTGGTTCCACCCGAAAATCCCCTTCATGCTCCACCTAGATCACATTCCAATCAATTACGTCGTTAGGATCAGGAAAAAATTTCTTTAACAATGACACATGAAATACATTATGCACTCTCATGGATGCAGGAAAATCTAACATGTATGAAACTGGCCCTATCTTTTATAATATTTAAAAAGGCTCACAATATTTGGCTACCAACTTCAGACAACTTCCCAATCTTATCGAACTTCTCTTTGCCTTTACTTTTAAGAACACGTGTTCTCCCACTTTAAAATCTATGAAAAATTTGTTCCTGTCTGCATAAATTTTCTGCCTATCTTGAGCATCCTTTGAAATCTGATTTATCTTTTCCATCTTCTCTTCCATTTCCTTTAACAATTTTGGTCCAAAAACTGATTTGTCTATTGGATTATCCCAACTCACTGGTGTGTTACATTTTCTGCCATACAATGCTTCAAACAGACTCATTTTCAATGAGGCCTGATACCCATTGTTGCAGGAAAATTTAGTTAAATAAATATAATCTTCCCATTTTGATGGTTGATCCATCACATACATTCTAAGCATGTCCTTAATTTTCTATTTTCCCATCGGACTCTAGATGATATGTGGTACTAAGATTTAAATTTGTTCCAAATCCCTTAAACAAACCTTTCCAAAAATTAAAAGTACACTTTGGATATTTGTCTAAAACTATTGCTTTAGGCACTCCATGTAGCCTAGCAACTTCTCTCATATAAATATATGCAATATTTGTTGCCTTCTCCATATTCAAAGCCTTCCTGAGTCCTTATAGAAGTGCTTCTTACATGGTCATGTTATTAGTACATTCAAACTGTAAACAATAACCAATAAAAGTTTTATTATCTGTAGGATCGATGAGTACACAACCAACACCTGCTCCTTCTTTGGATTTGGATCCGTCAAAGTATAAGGCCAGATATGTGTGTCATCGGAAGTAATTGGCATACTTGGCAGAGTGGATGTCTGAGTACAGGTTACAACTTTAGATTGTTGCGCAGGATTGGTGATGGGAGAGATTTCAGTCATGAAATTACCAAAGTAGGTATTCATTCCCTGTGTTTCAAATGAATTAGCATATGTAATGAAAGGTTCATTTGTATCATTCAAATCCATTATAGTATTCTTAAGAGAACGTTCTTTGTTTATCCTGATTTTGTTGGGCTATCCATTTTCAGGCAGCCACAAGTGAGACCAAACTGTGGCAAAGTAACCATGCATTTGTTCTGACCAATCCTTGCTTAAAAACAAGCCATATACTTCAGGGATATCAACAACGATAATATCAATTATTTGATGAATCTTAGGATTGGACGATATATTAATCAGTACATTCTTAAGCTCACCAATTACTTTCACATTTGTTTGATCGAGCTGGATAATTTTAAGATCAGAAGGTTTAATTTCTGCATTGATTTTTTGGCATACAGATAGAGGCATCACGTTTGATTATGCGTCGGAATCGACCATACAATTATGTACATTCCTATTAAAATTTTCAAAGGTTAACAAAAAAAGCAAGACATTTTTCCGAGTATTAATAACAGAATTCTATTGATTTTTTGTTGTTGTCCCTAAAACAGTTTTATTTTCATTGGCTATAGTTTTTTTCTGCAAAGTCCCTTCTGTCTAGAGGTTCAGATGTCTTTTTAGTTGGGACATTCTTAGTTGCGTTTGAATCAATTTCTGCTGATTTTTTTTTCTAGAGTCGCTCTTTTTACTGTTTTCAGCGATACTTTGAAGCATTTTCAGCAAAATAAGGGGAAATTTCAGCAGTTCAAAAACAAAAACATTAGCCCTCAATTTTTTTAGATCTTCAATTAAATTGTATTCTAAAATTGGGTATGTTAAGCTTTGTTTAATTTCAATTTGTTTTGATTGCTTAGGAAACACATTTTTACTTACTTCAGAAGGGGGTTTGTTTTGTGTTTTTCTTCTTGTGTTGTAGGGTTGGACAGTTTCGAAATTCGCTTGGAAAATATTGTCTGATAAGTGACCGAAAATAGGGGGAGATGAGTCTTCCTCTTCCAGTACCTCTTCCTCAACTACATCTTTAGAACTTTTAGGAGGAATAGAAGCAAAATTACCATGTGCTTCTAAGATGGTTTGCAAAGCATACTGTAAACTTTCGAAATTTATACCTTTTGTGGTCGGGTTTGGCCGGTTGGGAGGAAAAGGTGTTTTGAAAGGAGGTTTAAAACTTCCTTTTCTTGTGGATTCCTCCTTAGGTGATCTCTTCAAGTCAACGACCTGGTTGGATAGTTTTTGGAAATCTTTCTGCAATCTCTCCAAGTCTAAAGTTTCTTGTTGATTTTTAGTTTGATGGGGCCTAGTGAGAATATCTATTTTCTTCCTAGAGGATGAGGTTGTTTTAGCTTCACTACTAAGATTGTCTTTTAGACTCAATATATCTTTCTCAATTTGACCTGCTTCCTCAAAATATTCTAACAACGTGTTCTTTTTAGACCTTTTGACCCATATGGCTATGTTATTGTGCAAGGCTTTGGAATAATATGCAGCAATTAAACTTTCAGCGGGCATCAAATCTGCAAGGATTTTGTTCTTTAATGTCAAAAATATTTGGTTAAAGTCCTTCACTTTTTCCTTAGAATTCATTTTTAAGATGGAGAGTTCCATAACCAAGACTTTAGGAGATTTATCATCTCCAATTTTTTTCAACAAACGAGTTTCAAACTTGTCCCAAGAGACGATGGTTTGGGGTTGTTGAGAAAAATACCATGTGGAGGCATTTCCCTCAAAAGTATAAGGAAATAATATGCATACTACATCCTCGTGTTCAACACTTCAGAGTCTAATGGCCAACATAAATTTTTCGATGTGATCCTCAGCAGATTTCTTTGAATCCGGATCGAATTTAGGCATCCATTTCTCCAGATGTTTCGGTAATGGGTGTTCGGGTCCAGGTACAGCCACGAAATCTTGATCGAGCCAAGGTCTGGCAAGATTATTTTGGTTTGCCATGGGATTTCGTGGTGTTCAAGGTTGTGATGGTTCTGATGAAGATTTTCCTTCGTCTGAAGACTCTCCTCTTGAAGAGGATAGAGAAGAATCAGGTGGAGATGGTGGAATATCAGGTCCTCCTGCTCCAGGAATGAGTGTTTCAGTAGGATTGGTAGTATTTCCACCTAAAGTGTTTTGGGGTAGACTAGTGCCTTGAAGTTGTTCTTAGATATCTGAGAAATCAAGCAGTTGATTAAGTGGCCTACCAGGTTGTCTGATATGGGCTAAGGCACTATTAGTTCTTATGAGTGACTGACGAACAATTTATTGGACGTCGGCCCCTTGACGAACCGGTGTCACTGGTTCAACAATAATCTCAGGGTTATCATTTGAGGTAGTTGTTGTTTCAAGTGTAATGTTATTGTCTGAGTGACTAAACGTTGTGACAGGAGTGCGAGTGTGTGTGGGAGGAGTCATGCGACCTCCATGTGCCATCAATTTAATTCAGGCCCTCTTTCTAGCATCTTTTTTGACGGGCGTAAATGACACACCGTCAACTAGAAGGTCAAATCTGGACCGGGGTTGTCTAAATAACCCAAGTCGTTTGGAATGAAATGACCTGACGTGTTTAATGGCTCCTTTTTCCAACTAAAGTCCTAAAAATGAAAGAAATGAAAATAATCTATGAAACTACAATACTAAAGATATGAATTTAATAATTTATGAACGTCAAAAATAGAAGTATGGATATGTACATATGGTTTTGAAAAACGTATATACAATTTGCAAGTTTTTTTGGATGTCTTGCGAAATCGATGTTTTTTTTGGAAATTGTTTATGAAGTAGATAAAGAAAGTACATACATTTTATATTTTATATTTTATATTTAAAATATAAAGAACTAAAGAAATACTAATTAAAACACAATTTGAAATAAGAACAGCATAACATTCAAAGCCAATTTAAATTATTCTTATTTCATTGATAAATAAAATAACAAAAAAAATAGAATATGAGTAAACTAACATGAGATTAATCAACTAATGAGTTTATGTCTTTGCGCAATTCAAACTCCCAGTTGTCTTTCCTGTGAGAAAAATTTGTAACGGGTTGGGGCTAACACTCTCGGAAGAAAACTCAAAGGTGATTTTGGAGTAGAAATATAAGAGTAGACTCATAAACACACAAATCTGGTGATATTGCAATGATGAACACTTAAAGTGAAAGAAATTTAATATCAAGCATTCATGTAATACATCATTTAACATCAAGCATAAATCAATGATATTTAAATGAAATAATGATCACAAATGTAATATATGAATAACAAATTACAGACAGAATTAAAGTGTTGAATAATATGAAATATTATACGAGAATGAGACTAAAGTTGTATAAACGTAATAACATTCCATAATATAAAAGAAAAAACGTAATGGGTAAGAGCCATGTTGGTCTAAATCCAATGAGTGAACAACTTCTCCATACAATCTTGAAAGTTACATGTCCATAATGTGTCCAAATCCAAAAAAAGATCCCATCCACTACCAAGAGTGAACAATATTTAAACTAGTTCATGATTCAAATGCTCCTGTCATACAAGATAGAGTTGAATCCACAAAAAATGGATAATATTACAAAAATAGTGAAAATAGTAACCACTCATGCATGGGTTGGTTTTAGCTAAATAAGCCAAAGTTTTATAAACATAAAAAAGACAGAAACTACTAAATATTTGAATGTATGATTCAAAGTGTTTGCTCCATGCAATAAGCAGTATAATCTTCCATTTCCTGTAAATAGCAAAAACCGATTTGATATTCAGAAAAAAAAAATAATAATAAATAAATAAATAAAATAAAATAAATAAATAAATAAAAATAAAAATTGTTAATTATTATTCAAAAGAGACTGGCTACAGAATCATAGATTTTGTAGCTAGTCTTATTTTTAGCAAATGAAATCAAAAATTAAATCTACTTATTTCGATTTTTCATAACAGAATTGAATGAAATCAAAATAAAATCATTTTACCATTAAAAATTATCCAAAGAGGGATCTGACAGTTCGGAATTTATAATTGCTTTGAAACTGGTTCTGTTCTTAATGATTATATTCCTGGTCCTCTTGAATCATTTATTCTCCCTCTCTATGTGTGCCTTCAGGTCAAGCTTCTCTTGTTTCAACAGAGCATTTTGAGCATCCAAGCGCTTAACTCGAGCCTGTAAGAGCGGAACATCTATATAGTAACTCTCTATCCAGTCGAGACAGCTATCACAATGCACCGGGGTAATCGAAAATCGACGTGGAACACAGTCGACAAGGGGTGCTTCATTTTTACCTGTGGTTTGTTCCAAGTTATGACCGATACCCAAAAATCCTTCTTTACCCATAATACATAGGAGTAAATTGGTCACGAAATCATATTGTTCAACATGGATAATAACCTCTCTCCTGGAACACTAATTTTTTGGGTCTTCACGAGCCAAGAAATCGTCAATCTCACGATCTGAACACCAATTATCGATCGAGATCATATCGATCGAGATCAAATGATTACTCTTTCGATTTCTTAGTTTTCTAGAAATCAAACAACCAACATTCTTATTCTTGAAACTTAAATCTATGCTCTGTGGTTTCTTTCCCTTACGGAAATTCTTCACAACAGGTTTCTCATTAACATTTAAACTAGAATCGTTCATAGGAATAGGACGATCCTCTTCTTTTAATTCGGAAATTACTTGTTCCAGAAATCTTCCAGGTGAAAACCTACATGGTAATTCTTTATCCATAGGGGTTTCATCAACAACAAAAACTGATTCAATAAATTCTGGGCCATCAATTCAATTAACAACCTGGGTTTCAGTTACTGGTTTGTCTGAATTAGGTTTTACAATTAAAAGAGGTTTGACTATAGCGTCGGCCTGGGTGAAGCCATTTCTGATCAGAAAGGTCTCCCAATTGTCACTTATTTTCGACAAGTGATAAACCAACAAGATTTTAACGAGTCCATGGTGAAACAGACTCAAATTGATACCCTGACGCTTATAGCGCTTGGAAATTTTGTAAAGACTCATCAACGGGTAAAAAGGCAGATCCAACCCTATGAAATTCATAAGAAGATGAATGTGGTACGGAAAAACTATCCCATATCAGCCTTCACATGTAACAAACTGCTTCAGAATTAAAAGGAGATTGTGCCATCTAGGTTTTAATAGAGCAATAGGAATACCTTTTGTATAACAAGTGGTTTCGTGGGAAGCCATGAATAAACTCCATGGCACATATTCTATTTTAGCGTTCCTAAACCACCTCTCACCTTTTAATGGGAGTCATGTCGCCTTCCTCATGAAATCCTTTGTTAATTCAAACTGTATATCCCCAATCTTGGCCCTGAAGCCATCAAAATTTTGTGCAAAAGATTTTGAAACCTGGATATTATAGCCTTCGAACTTATTAAGGAACACATCCCATCCATGAGCCTTCAGGTCGTCAATAGCGTCATCATGGGATAGAAGAGCTTGGAGTCTTTTCGGCTCGATACGAACCACGGGTGCCATTACCACTGTGACAACGATACAACAGATATCAGAGGGATAGGTTTAGGTTTCCAAAGGATGGAGCAGTAGAGACAGGTCTAAGTGGGATGTAATGGCATGAAAATCATAGATTCTTGGGGCTATCATAACTTGGACAGGAGAGTTAGGGAAAACGAAAAATAGAAGGTTCGTAAAACTTTAAACCATTTCTCACGATGAGTGTCAAACCCTACATAGTAAAAAACACTATGTGCATAATGAATGGTCTCATTAATGTTTCAGGCCAGCAAGGTGAAACGAAAACACAAGTACAACATGCATGTACTAATTTACATGAATGTTGATATGACAATTGAACTCATGAGAACAATATCAATACTTAACCAAGTTTCTTGTGCATTCAAACTTTTCCACAATGAACTATAGAACTAATGAATTCATGATAACCATAATACACAAAGATTTCGATAGTGGATTAATCAGCCATTTCATAAGATTATTTCTAAGGTAAAAGATTATGAAACCAAGCCAAGTTTTATGTTTAAATTCATGCTTACAGTCATGAATTAAAAATAAAACAAACGAAAATGCAAATGACAAAAACTCAATAAGGTAAACTTAACCCAATCATCGCCTCAAAACTCAGAAACATAAACATTTACAAATAGAAGGTGATGGAAGCTACAGAAAGGTATAGTCTCTTTTGATCACGATAAGTATCAAAAATCATGTGTGGCTTCCAACAATCCCCCATCTCTTTTCCATGTCCCATTAGCAGTTGGCATCATATTTTATTAATAAAACAAGGAAATACAATTCGCATATTACATCACTTTGGTCGTAGCCACACATTATATCTACATGAGAATTAATTAAACTGAGGATTATAATGGGGATGTTACATTCCCCCTCCCCTACAATTGTGCATCATCCTTGGTGCACTCTATGTCGATATACATATATGCAAATTTACATCACAATAATTAAAAATAAAAATTCTGCAATTTGACAACTTCAGCAACAGGTCCGACCATAATCTCATGTTCCTTTCAACTTGTCGACCCAAGGAATGCACCATATGTTTATCAAGGTTAACCCAAGGGACGTACCATCCATTTATTAATGTCCCCAATGTAGTTGACTAGGACTATGAGATGTGGTTCCAGAATTTTACCTGCTCAAATTGGAGTCTTGCATATGTTTTCTTCAAAACTGTCAAAAATTTGTTGGAATTATGCCCGTATGTTTTCTTCATTCTCCCATGTAGCATTTTTAGGACTGTAGTAGGTCGATTGAACCTTTACCAGACCTATGGATTTGTTCCTTATCACTTTGACTTTCCAGTCCAGGATGCATACTGGTTCCACCCGGAAATCCCCTTCGTGCTCCACCCAGATCACATTCCAATCAATTATGTCATTAGGATCAGGAAAACATTTCTTTAACAATGACACATGAAATACATTATTCACTCTCATGGATGCAGGAAAAGATAACATGTATGCAATTGGCCCTATATTTTCTAATATTTAAAAAGGCTCACAATATTTGGCTGCCAACTTCGAGAAACTTCCCAATCTTATCGAACTTCTCTTTACCTTTACTTTTAAAAACACGTGTTCTCCCACTTTAAAATCTATGAAAAATTTGTTCTTGTCTGCATAAATGTTCTGCCTATATTGAGCATCCTTTGAAATCTGATTTATCTTTTCCATCTGCTCTTCCATTTCCTTTAACAATTTTGGTCCAACAACTGATCTGTCTGTTGGATTATCCCAACTCACTGGTGTGTTACATTTTCTGCCATACAATGCTTCAAACAGACTCATTTTCAATGATTCCTAATACCCATTGTTGTAGGAAAATTTAGATAAATGAATATAATCTTCCCATTTTGATGGTTGATCCATCACATACATTCTAAGCATGTCCTCAATTTTCTATTTTCCCATCAGACTTTGGATGATATGTGGTACTAAGATTTAAATTTGTTCCAAATCCCTTGAACAAACCTTTCCAAAAATTAGAAGTACACTTTGGATATTTGTCTAAAACTATTGCTTTAGGCACTCCATGTATCCTAGCAACTTCTCTCATATAAATATCTGCAATATTTGTTGCCTTCTCCATATCCAAAGCCTTCCTGAGTCCTTATAGAAGTGCTTCGTACTCAGTCGTGTTATTAGTACATTCAAACTCTAACCGACAAGCAATAAAAGTTTTATTACCTGTAGGATCGATGAGTACACAACCAACACTTGCTCCTTCTTTGGATTTGGATCCGTCAAAGTATAAGGACCAGATATGTGTGTAATCGGAAGTAATTTGCATACTTGGAAGAGTGGATGTCTGAGTACAGGTTACAAATTCAGATTGTTGCGCAAGATCGGTGATGGGAGAGATTTCGGTCATGAAATTACCAAAGAAGGTATTCATTCCATGTGTTTCAAATGAATTAGCATATGTAATGAAAGGTTCATTTGTATCATTCGGATCCGTTATAGTATGCTTAATATAACTTTCTATGTTTATCCTGATTTTTTTGGGCTATCCATTTTCAGGTAGTCACAAGTGAGACCAATCTGTGGAAAAGTAACCATGCATTTGTTCTGACCAATCCTTGCTTAAAAACAAGCCATAAACTTCAGGGATATCGACAATGATAATATCAATTATCTGATGAACCTTAGGATTGGACGATAGTATAATCAGTACATTCTTAAGCTCACCAATTACTTTCACATTTATTTTATCGAGCTAAATGATTTTAGGATCAGAAGGTTTAATTTCTGCATTGATTTTTTGGCATACAGATAGAGGCATCACTTTTGATGATGCGCCAGAATCAACCATACAATTATGTACATTCCTATTAAAAATTTCAAAGGTTAAAAAAGAAGGCGAGACATTTTTCCGGGAGTTAACAATAGAATTCTGTTGATTTTTTGTTGTTGTCCCTAAAACAGTTTTATTTACATTGGCTACAGTTTTTTTTCTGCAAAGTCCCTTCTGTCTAGAGGTTCAGATGTCTTTTTAGTTGGGACATTATTAGTTGCATTTGAATCAATTTGTCCTAATTTTTTGTTGCTAGAGTCGCTCTTTTTACTATTTTCAGCGATACTTTGAAGCATTTTCTGCAAAACAAGGGGAAATTTCAGCAGTTCAAAAACATAAATATTAGCCCTCAATTTTTTTAGATCTTCAATTAAATTGTATTCTAAAACTAGGTCTGTTAAGCTTTGTTTAATTTCAGTTTGTTTTGACTGCTTAGGAAACACATTTTTACTTACTTCAGAAGGGGGTTTGTTTTATGTTTTTCTTCTTGTGTTGCAGGGGTGGAGAGTTTCGAAATTCGCTTGGAAAATACTGTCTGATAAGTGACTGAAAATAGGGGGAGATGAGTCTTCCTCTTTCGGTACCTCCTCCTCAACTACATCTTTAGAACTTTTAGGAGGAACATAAGCTAAATTATCATGTGCTTCTAAGATGGTTTGCAAATCATACTGTAAACTTTCGAAATTTATACCTTTTCTAGTTCTTAAAACTTGCAACACCATTCTTAAATTCTTCTCATGTTCCTCTTCTGATTTAGAATAGACGAGTATATGGTCTACAAAAAAAATCAAAAACTTGTCCAGGTAGTCCCTGAACACTCCATTCATCAAACATATAAATATTGTCAGGGAATTTGATAGTCTGAATGGAACTATCGTGAATTAATAATGCCCATATATTGTTATGAATGTTGTCTTGTTGATGTCTTCTTATTTTATCCTCACTTGATGATAGACTGATCTCAAGTCAATCTTCAAAAAGATTCTTGCACCTTTTAGTTGATCAAAAAAATCATCAATTATGGTCAAAGCATATTTATTCTTTATGGTAACCTTATTAAGCTTCTTGAAATCAATACACATCCTTAAGATTCCATCCTTCTTCTTCACAAAAATAACCAGGGCTCCCCAATGTGACAAACTTGGGTGTGTATGCCCCTTCTTCAAAAGTTCTTCAAGATGCATCTGTAACTCCTTCAATTCTGGTGTACCCATTTTGTATAGTGTCTTAGACACTAGGGAAACACCTGGAACTAAATCAATAGAGAAATGAATGTCTCTCTTGGGTGACAATCCTATAATTTCTCTAAAAACATCTTCAAAATCCCTCAATACTAGATGGTCTTCAATTCTTACCACTTTGTCTTTGGTGCCTCTTCCATATGGGTTGCAAACATCTGACATCCCTTCCTGTAGCTCTTGTTCAACTGCATAGTTTAAATCTCTCTAACAGCTACAACTCTTGGAATGCCTTAAATCTTTCCTTGTTTCTCTTCCTCATCGAGACATGTGATTGTGTTGTTGTAACCATCTAGGACAACATGATGTTTTTCCAACAAATCCATTCCAATTAGACGGTCATATGAAGCCAGCGGTATGATGTTTACATCTACCTTCGTGTTGAGTCCAATCTTGTCTATTGGTAAATCTTTAACCAACTCATTGATCTTTCTCTTAGCCCCCGTGGCTAACTGAACTAACCAATATTTCCTATGCTTACTTCTTTGCAAGTGAAATCTTTCAACAATGTTAGCATTTATGTAACTATGGCTAGATCGAGAATCAATTAAAATTGTTATGGGATGGTTGTCAATCTTACCTTCCATTTCAATCATGGGGGATTGATATTCAACTTGATTGTTGTCCAAGGCTGCATAAATCCTTGGCATGCTTCCTCCCATGTCCTCCATTGTTTCATCCCCTTTAATGTTGTGGACAGTCCTCATTCTTTCTCCTTTGTGAGGGTAGTCCCTATATAAGTGATTTCCCTCACATCCCCAACATTGAATAGGTTGTTGTCTTGGCCTTTTTCCAAATGAAACTGCATTATTTTTCTCATTTTTGGCTACTTGACCTTCCTGATTTGCTTGGGGGTTATTTCTGAAAAAGGGTGGCTTAAAACCTTTCTGCCTTTGATCCTTTTTCTCTTTCATCTTGTCATTTCAAGATTTTTGGAACACTATCCTTCCTTTTCTTTGCTCATAAAGGTTATGTGCTCTCCTTATGGTTTCTTCCAAAGTCTTGGGATTATCATATTGTATCTTTTGACTATAAAATGAGGGTAACCAATTTAAAAACCTTTGGATTTTAACCTTCTTATCCTTGATGAATTCAATATACTTCAACAATTCAAAGAACTGCTTCTCATATTCATCTATTGTCATGGTTCCCAACTTGAGTTCAAATAACTCTTTCATCTTTCTCTCATATTAATGCTCAGACAAATATTTCTCTTGGAAATACCCTTTGAACTGCCTCCATGAGATCCTCTTCTCATCAAGGTTCTTGGCTTTCTTAAGTTGATTCGACAACAGGGTTGCCTTTCCTCACAAGTGGT
Source organism: Picea glauca (assembly GCA_000966675.3). Classification (NCBI taxonomy): domain Eukaryota; kingdom Viridiplantae; phylum Streptophyta; class Pinopsida; order Pinales; family Pinaceae; genus Picea; species Picea glauca. The sequence continues at coordinate 598,398 of JZKD02S1728511.1, forward strand.
AGGTGGAAATTATAGCTTCTACACACGGTGATTAATCATGCAGCTAGAAATACTTCTTCATTTCCAATAGCCAAGCCTTTGCCTCTTCTCCTTTCCTTTGTTCACCATTGAAAGTAGGTGGCTTGATTTTCATGAGTTCACCTTGCAAGATGTCTTCCTCGAGCCTTCTTCTTTTCCTTCGAACGGGAGACACACTTGGGATGCTTCATGTTCCTAAACTTTCATGAGTTATTCCAGTGGATTTTCTTGGAGAATGATGGCACCTGCTCATGCTTCTTAATTGCCTATCATTTATGTGATCATCCATTTTTCTATGGGATCTAGATGTTGATACTTGTCTAGCACTAGCTTCTTGCTTGTTGCTAGAATATTTATTAACTGTCTTATGCAACATATTTAAGCTCTAAATTATCTCTTCCCGAGCCTTCATGATCCTTTCATTATCATCTCTGTAGCTCTGCACTTCCCTATGCAGACTTCTCATAGTGACATGCTCTTTCATATCTCTTCTTCCATTTGACTCTGTCTCAATGTTCCCCATTCTAACATGCACACCTATGATCTCTTCCTCATGGTTGTAAGATCCTTGAGCATCTTCCATAACTCTATTCCTCATATAAGAACTAAAGTTTCTTTTTGTACCTCTAATTCTACAAGAAATGTGCATGTAATAATTACTGTTAAAAATATGCATAGCATTAAACATTTCATCATATAGAATGCAAGTTATTTCTTCATCAATTTATGAAGGACACATTGCACCAATTAAAATTTTGATTTTCTAGATGCATTCCTCCCTGAAACATCTTCTCAACAATTGTACTCATGTCTCAATATGAATTCTAAGTGAAAAGTTACAACAACTACATGTTGCAATTCCACTCTTTTTAGTGCTATAGAAATCTATTTATTAACTTCTAAGAAATTTAGTTTCCCAAATCAAAATTATGGGTTGACAAATGTCTTCTACTCCTCAAGAACTTTCCAACGACTATTTTTTTTCTCAATTCTGAGCTCCGATTTGAAAGTTATGGTCTGGAGAAGTTTAGGTTGTTTTACCAATTTTACTCATGTATGCTACATGTGTCTTATTTCTCTTCCTGCACATTTTTAGGTACCCATATCCAAAATATGACTCTCCCACTAGATTTTATGGATCATAATATTTCCATCAATTTCTCTTGTTCTCTAAACAGACTTCTGAGCATAGAGTTATGCCCTATGGAAGTAATATTGGTGACAAAATTTTACCCTCATTGTTTTGGATGTAACTTTCTCATACTAGCTCAAATTTGTGAATCGTTTAGCTCATTGGATAGCTCTCTTTGAATTATTTATTTGAGCTACAAAGATAAAGTGTACCTATATACACTTTTTTCTTGCGGATTTTTACTTACTAAAAATGTCATTTAGGGCCTCAAAATGCCTTGCAAGTTAATGACCTTCAAAAATATAAACATTTCGGATAATTTCACACAAAAATTCATTGTTTTACTATTGTAACAACTCTCTAAATCTCAATTGTTGATCACAAATCATGATACACAACAACCGTTGATTTGACCTTGTCGACAATCGACAATTAGTATCATCCCTTGGATGTGCAAAACATTTTTCCAAAGCTATCAATTCGACCGTCGGTCATCAGTCCGTTCCCCAGCACTTGATTTTTAGACAACTCTTAAATTGATCATCGATGATATTATTTATGAATGAAAAAATCTCTTCTTAATGTGTCTATGCCTAACCATCAGCCCATCGGTGATCGACGATCCCCGATGACTGTCGAACGCTTTCCCAAATTGGTCGATTTGACCATCGACCGTCGACCACTTTTATTGGCTGACATGGCAACTGTTGACGTGGAATGACACGTGGATATTGAAGTGGCATGATCAACTTGGGTAACATGGCATGACATGTGGATTCTTACATCATCATCCTCTTTCTCCCAATGACCATCAACAACTTTTGTTTCTTATTTGGGACACTTCACTGAATTGGTCAACACTAACCACCGACCCATCAAGGATTGAAAACACTTCGGTATATTCAGAAAACCCCTGATCGTCAGCCATCGATGGTCAAATATGTATTCTAGTCGAACAAAACTCTTTGTCATTTCGATCGATCTGTCCATCGGTTGTTGACGATTTCTCTTGGTTAACTTTGACACTTAAATTTGTTTTCGACTTTTCTCTTATTGATTTGGACTGTCGATTTTCTCCCTTTCACAACCATCGATTTAATCCTGGTCATTGATCCCATCAACCTTTCAAAATTATCAATCCTTATAAAATTTTAAATTTATCACAATGAATCTCAGTCATCAATCACGATATCAAACATGATCTCAGCTGTTGATTTCACCAAATTGCCTGTAATTCTACAACCGACCATTAAAACTTGAATTTCGACCATTCCAGGTTGAATTTCGATCTAAAACTTCACCACTCTACTCCATTAACCATCTCAAATTATCTTAATCCATTAAAACATGGATTTCACTCACGGAATTGGGGATTTCTCTCTAAAATATTTGTTTTTCCCCCAAATTGGTCACAAACAAAATCTATAATAGTGAATTTCACCAATTCGCTCAGGTTCGAGCCCATACAAGCTCAGTGTTTGAACTGGATCTCTGATACCATAATGTAAAGTCCACAACCCATCTGAGAGACATTACAGTGCATAATATAGATAACAATGAAATTTTTGCTAACTAATTTAATGCATTTATAGTTACTCATTTCATGTGGCTTTCAGCTACAAATTAAAACATATTTAGCTACTGTCTATAACCAAAAAATAGAAGCATCTACAACTTGTTAATAATCAACATCAAATGCAGCTAAACAACTCATTACAACAATGTATAAATTACTACCAAATACACAGAGTTCATGCACAAAAATTAAACACATAATTTAACACATCGACAAGATGAAACACTTATCTTTTCACAACAATTCTGCAACTAGCTGCTTGGGACAGACGTTCCACTCAACCATAGACTGATTGTTTCAAATATCAACATTCATTCACCCCCGATTTGAGGATATCAATCTACAAAAGAGGGTGGTCTCTCACAGTCCACTCACAGCTCATAAAACACTCAACCCAACTGATATTTTCCTACAGCTATCATGATTTTCCACCAGCTTCCTACTCTTTACCTATCCAACCAAAGGAATGTACCCCTTCACTGATCTTAGTCCCTCGGGCGTCCCATTTGTTTTCCAGGGCCTCTCTAGCACAAGTAGCTAGGAATTCAAGGAAAATTGTTGTTGATAAAACTGTCAACAAACCAACAAAAACACTTGTTGTTTTAGTGCAACTCACACAGGAGTTCACTCTTCAGACCTAACAACCTGGTTCTTCAGTTTTCTAGCTCAAATTGGCTCCAATTACCCTCCATCGTGCTCTATAATTTTCCCTCCATGGATGCCTCAGCTTCAATATTTGTTTCTTTCTCTCTTCGTGTTTCCCATGCACACATTTGGACTAACTAAAAATTGTTGTCCCAACCCATACAAATTTCCTCTCTTTGGATTTCCTTTCTTGAATCACACTCTTCCCCAAGATGATTGTACTCAACCCCCATGTGCCCAATAACTTTGGGATGTGACCACTCACACCCACCCTCTTACATGTATTCAACGATTGGCTTTGGGAACACTCAATTAGAAATGGGAAGGTTCATATACAATTAGCAATTTTAGGAAAATGGGTTAAATTAATACACATGGGTATTTCCCCCTTGGACCCCCTCTTGGCCATTATCCTAGACACTCCCCCCTCTTGTGGATTAATTCATCCCCCATCTCTTGTCCATGTCCCCTTAGCAGTTGTCATCACATTTTATTAATAAAAAAAGGAAATACAATTCACATATTACATCTCTTTGGCCGTAGCCACACATTATATCTACATAAACATTAATTAAAATGGGGATTATAGTGGGGATGTTACTTCTCTTTTCCTTTACTTTTAAGAAAACATGTTCTCCCACTTTAAAATATTTGAAAGCTTTGTTCCTACCTGCATAAGTTTTATGCCTATCTTGGGTAGCCTTTAAATTATGTTATATATTTTCCATCTGCTCTTCCATTTCCTTTAACAATTTTGTTCCAATAACTTCTTTGTCTGTTGGATTATCCCAACTCACTAGTGTGTTACATTTTCTGCAATACAATGCTTCAAACAAACTCATTTTCAATGAGGCCTGATACCCATTGTTGTAGGAAAATTCAACTAAATGAATATAATTTTACCATTTTGATGGTTGATCCATCACACACATTCTAAGCATGCCCTAAATTATCCTATTAGTCCTTTATGTTTTCTCATCTGACTCTGGATGATATGCGGTACTAATATTTAAATTTTTTATGAATCCCTTGAACAAACCTTTCCAAAAATTAGAAGTAAACTTTGGATCTATGTTTGAAACTATTGCTTTAGGCACTCCATTTAGCCTAACAACTTCTCTCATATAAATATCTACAATATTTGTTGCCTTGTGTGTAGTCTTTACTGGAATAAAATGCAATTCTTTAGTCCATTTATCCATTGCCACCATGATGGAATCATGTTGCTTCAATATTCTGGGAAGATTAGTAATAAAATCAACCATGACAACTTCCCATTTCCATTCCAGAATGGGAAATGGTTGAAGAAAACATGTTGGGTGTCTATGTTTTGTCTTCATTTTTTGACATTCTAGACATATGGCTATGTAATTAGCCACTTGTTTCTTCATTCCTGGCCAAAAATATTAGCTTCTTACTGTTGGAGTTGTTTTCTGATATCTTGGGTGCCCATCATATGGCACATTATGCATCTTCCTCAGCACTGCATTTTTCATCTCACTGGAATTTGACACATACACCTTACCTTTGTACATGAGAATTCCATCTTCTTTCAGCTCATAATAATTAATTTTTTGTTGAAAATTACCTTGATGTAATGTTTCATTTATTTTCATATAGTGTTGATATAAATTTTCAGCTACAACAATTTTGTCTTTCAGATATGTCATGTACATGCCGATGGATGCAATATGTACTTCATGAGCTCTCCTGCTGACTGTATCAGCTACTTGATTTTCCTTTCCCTTTATATGCTTAATTTCAAAGTCATAAATTTCAGCCATCTAGTTTGCCTAACATTTAGTGTTGGTTGTCTAAACAAATTCTTAAGACCACAATGGTTTGTACTTAGCTTGAGTTTCTTACCCATAAGGTAATTCCTCCACATTTTCAATGCATGTACAATCACTACTAACTCCAAGTCATGTGTAGCATAATTCCTCTCATATTGTTTTAATTTTCTGGACTCATAGCATACCACATGATCCTTTTGACTGATAAATCCATTATGTCCTTCCTTGCATGCATTAGTGAAAACAAAAAATTCTTCATTTGGATATGCAATCTTCAATATTTGTGAACTTGTTAATATTCCCTCCAACTGTTTAAAACTGTCTTCACACTTGGAAGTCCATTCGAACTTCACTTCCTTCTTTTGCAAAGAGGTTATTGGACTTGCAATCTTTGAGAATTGTTTTATGAATCTTCAGTAATAACCGGCAAGACCCATGAAAGAACTAACCTCTGTAACATTCTTTGGTGTTGGACATCCTCTAATGGCCTCTATCTTCTCAGGATCAACTTCTATCCTTGTTGTTGATATTATATATCCCAAGTAGTGAATCTTATTTTGATAAAAGATGCACTTACTTATCTTAGCATACAATCTATGCTCTCTTAAAACTTGCAACACCATTATTAAATGTTTCTCATGTTCCTCTTCTGATTTAGAATAAACGAGTATATCGTCTAAGAACATAATCACAAACTTGTCCAAGTACTACCTGAACATTCCATTCATCAAACATATAAAGGATGTTGGGGCATTTAATAGTTTGAATGGCACTACTGTGAATTCACAATGCCCATATCTTGTTCTAAATGTTGTCTTGTTGATGTCTTTTTCTTTTATCCTCGCTTGATGATAGCCCAATCTGAATTCAATCTTCAAAAATATTATTGCACCTTTTAGTTGATCAAAAAAATCATCAAATCTCGCAAAGGATACTTATTCGATATGGTAACCTTATTAAGCTTCCTAAAATCAATACACAGCCTTAAGGTTCCATCCTTCTTCTTCACAAAAAGAATTGGGGCTCCCCAAAGTGACACACTTGGGTGTATATACCCCTTCTTAAAAATTTCTTCAAGATGCATCTGTAACTCCTTCAATTCTGGTGTACCCATTCTATATGGTGTCTTAGACACTGGGGCAGCTCCTAGCACTAAATCAATAGAGAAATGAATGTCTCTCTTGGTGGAAATCCTAGAATTTCTCTAAAAACATCTTCAAAATATCTCAAGACTGGATGGTATTCAATGCTTTCCACTTTCTCTTTGGATGCCTCCTCCATATGGGATGAAAACATCTGACATCCCTTCCTAAAGCTCTTCATTTCCAACAACTAGACCTATGCCTCTTCTCCTTTCATGTGTTCACCATTGAAATTAGGTGGCTTGATTTTTCTAAGTTCACCTTGCAAGATGTCTGCCTCGGGCCTTCTTCTTTGCCTACGAATGGGAGACACACTTGGGATAAATTCTAGCCCTGAAATTGCATGAGTTATTCTAGTGGACCGCCTTAGAGAAAGATGGTTCCTGCTCATGCTTCTTGATTGCCTATCATTTATGTGATCATCCATTTTGCCATGGGATCTAGATGATGATACTTGTATAACACTAGTTACTTGCTTGGTGCTAGAATATTTATTAACTTTCTTACGCAACATATTTAAGCTCTAAAGTATCTCTTCCTGAGCCTTCATTATCCTTTCATTATCAGCTCTGTAGATTTGCACTTCCCTATGTAGACTTATCATAGTGACAGGCTCTTTCCTATCTCTTCTTCCATTTGACTATGCCTCAGCATTCCCCATGCTGACATGTAGACCTATGATCTCTTCCTCATGGTTGTAAGATCCTTGATAATCTTACATAACTCTAGTCCTCATATAAGAACAAAAGTTTTATGTTGTACCTCTAATTCTACAAGAAATGTGCATGTAATAATTACTGTTAGAAATATGCATAGCATAAAACATTTCATCATATAGAATATAGGTTATTTCTTCATCAATTTATGAAATACACATTGAATCGATTCAAAATTTGATTTCCTTGATGAATTCCTACCCAAAACAACTTCCCAATGACTGTACTCATGCCTCAATATGAATTTCAAGTGAAAAGTTACAACAACTACATGTTGCAATTCCACTCTTTTTACTGCTACATAAATCTATTTATTAATTTCTAATAAATTTGATTACCCAAATCAAAATTCTAGGTTGAAATATGTCTTCTACTCCTCAAAACCTTTCCAACGACTATTTGTTTGCTCAAATCCTAGCTCCAAGCTGAACGTTATGGTTCGAAGAAGTTTAGGTTTTTTTACTCAATTTACTCATGTATGCTACATGTATCTTATTTCTCTTCCTGTACATTTTATGGTACCCATAACCAAAATATGACTCCACTACTAGCTTCTATGGGTCATAATCGTTCCATAGACTACTCCTATTCTCCAAATGGACTTATGAGCATAGATTTATGCCCTATGGAAGTAATATTGGTGCCAATTTTTTACCCTCACTGTTTTGGTTGTAACTTTCTGATACTAGCTCCATTTTACAAACCGTTTAGCTCGTTGGATAGCTCTTTTCGAGTTATTTTATTTGAGCTACAGAGGTTAAGTGTACTATGCAACACTTTGTTCTCATGTTTTTTTACTTGTTAAAAATGTTGTTTAGGGCCTCAAAAATGACCCACAAGTTAATGACCTTCAAAAATATGAAAATTTTGGATAATTTCATGCAAAAATTCATTGTTTTACTACTGTAACAATTCTTTGAATGTCAATCATTGATCACAAATCATGATACACAACAATTTTCTATCTGACCTTGTCGGCCATCAGGGATTAGTATCATCCCTTGGATGCACAAAACGTTTTTCCAAAGCTATTGATTTCATCATCGGTCGTCAATCCATTTCCCAACAACTGATTTTTAGACAACTCTTAAATCGGTCGTTAACGATATTTGTTGGCGAATGAAAAACTCTCCGTTGAATCTTTCGATGCCCAACCACCGGCCCATCAGTAATCGACGATCCCTGATGATTGTCGAATGCATTCCCAAATTGGTCGATTTGACCATCGACCATCGACCACTTTTATTGGATGATGTGGCAACTGCTGATGTGGCATGACATGTCATCCTAATGTTTCAACTTTGGTGACATGGAATGACACGTGGATGTTGACGTAATCATCCTCTTTCTCCCAACGACAATCGACAACTTTTTTTCCTTGTTTGGGACACATCATTGAATGGGCAGATGCCCGACCACCGACCCATCAACGAATTCCATCGGTGATTGAGAACACTTCGGTAGATTCATCCAACCCCCAACTTCCATCCATCAACAATTAGAGATGTCTTATATTGGAACCAATATCTTCACCATTTCATTCGATCTGTCTATCAGCCATCGACGATTTCTCTTGGTGAACTTTAACACTTACAAAAAAATTGGACTTTTCTCTCATTGATATAGACCGTCGATTTGCTCCCTTTCACAACCCCTGATTTAATCATGGTCATTGATCCCATCAACCTTTCAAATGGATGAATCCTTATAAAATTTTAAATTTATCACAGTGAATCTCGACCGTCAATCACGAGATCAAACATGATCTAAGTGGTTGATTTCACCAATCTGCCCGTAACTCTATAGGTGGCCATTAAAACTTGAATTTCAACCATTCCAAGTAGAATTTCGATCTGCAACTTCACTTATCTACTCCATTAACCATCTCAAACTGTTTTAATCCATTAAAACTCATATTTCACTCACGGAATTCGAGATTTCTCTCTAAAATCTTCATTTTTCCCCCAAATCGGTCACAGACAAAAATTTGTAACAACGAATTTCACCAATACACTCTAGTTCGATCCCATACAAGCCTGATGTTTGAACCAAATATCTGATACCATAATGTAACATCCCCCAGCCCATCTGAGAGACATTACGATGTAGAATATACATAACAATGAAATTTATGCTAACTGATTTTATTCATTTACAATTAACTCATTTCCTGTAGCTTTTAGCTACAAATTAAAACATATTTAGCTATTGTCTATAACCAAAAAATAGAAGAATTTGCATCCTACTAATAATCAACATTAAATTCAGTTAAACAACTCATTATAACAACATACAAATCACTTCCAAATACAAAGAGTTTATGCACAATAATTAAACACATAATTTAACACATCATCAAGATGAAACACTTATCTTCTCACAACAGTTGTGCAACCAGCTGCTTGGGAAAGACATTCCACCCAACCATAGATTGATTGTTCCAAATATCAATAGTCAATCACCCCTAATCTAAGGCTATAAATCCACAAAAGAGGGTGGTCTCTCACAATCCACTCACAACTCATAAAACTCTCAACCCAACTGATATTTTTCTACGTCTATCCTAATTTTCCACCAATTGTCTTCCTCTTGACATGTCCAACCCAAGGAATGTACCCCTTCACTGATCTTAGTCCCTCAGGCATCCCATTCATTTATCAGGACCTCTTTGGCACAAGTAGCTAAGAATATCTCAAATGGGAACTCAAGGAAAATTGTTGCTAGGAAAACTATCAACAAACCAACAACAACACTTGTTGTTTTAGTGAAACTCGCAGAGGAGTTCACTCTTTAGGCTTCACAACCTGATTCTTCAGTTTCACAGCTCCAAATAATTCCAATTACGCTCCATCATGCTCTATAATTTTCCCTCCATGGCTGCACCAACTTCAAGCTCTGCTTCTTGTTGTCTCCTTGTTTCCCATGCACACATTTTGACTAACTAAAATTTGTTGCCCCAACCCATACAAATTTCCTCTTTGTATCTTGTATTTATTGACTCACACTCTTCCCTAAGATAATTGTACCCAACCCCCATGTTCCCAATAACTTTGGGATGTGACCACTCACACACACCCTCTTACATGTATTCAATGATTGGCTTTGGGAATACTCAATAAAAAATGGGAAGGTTCATATACAATTAGAAAATTTAGGAAAATGGGTTAAATTAATATACATAGGCATTTCCCCCTTGGAAACCCTCTTTTCCATTATCCTAGAAACTTCCCCCACTTGTGGATTAATTCAACCCCCATCTCTTGTCCATGTCCCCTTAGCAGTTGGCATCACATTTTATTAATAAAACAAGGAAATACAATTCACATATTACATCGCTTTGGTCATAGCCACACATTATATCTACATAAGCATTAATTAAACTGGGGATTATATTGGAGATGTTACATTCCCCTTCCCCTACAATTGTGTGTCGTCCTTGGTGCACTCTATGTCGATATACATATATGCAAATTTACATCAAAATACTTTAAAATAAAAATTCTGCAATTTGACAACTTCAGCAATAGGTCCGACCATAATCTCATGTTCCTTTCAACTCCCCGACCCAAGGAATGCACCATTTGTTTATCAGGGATAACCCAAGGGATGTACCATCCATTTATCAAGGTCCCCAACACAGTTGACTAGGACTCAGAGATATTGTTCCATAATTTTAGTTGCTCAAAATGGAGTCTTGCATTATGTTTTCTTCAAAACTGTAAAAAATATGCGGGTATTATGCTCGCATGTTTTCTTCATGCTCTCATGTATCATATTCAGGACCGTATTAGTTCCATTGAACCTTTACCATCCCTATGGATTTTTTCCTGAGAACTTTAATTTCCATTCCAAGATGCATATTGGTTCCACCCAAAAATCCCCTTCGTGCTCCACCTAGATCACATTCCAATCAATTATGTGGTTAGGATCAGGAAAATATTTCCTTAACAATGACACTTGAAATACATTATGCACTCTCATGGATGTAGGCAAAGCTAACATGTATGCAACTGGCCCTATATTTTTAATATTTCAAAAGACCCACAATATCTTGCTGCCAACTTTGGGCAACTTATTAATCTTATCGAACTTCTCTTTTACTTTAATTTTAAGAACACATGTTCTCCCACTTTAAAATCTATGAAAAAATTGTTCCCGTATGCATAATGTTTCTTGCTATCTGGGGAAGCCTTTAAAATCTTCTTTATCTTTTCCATCTTCTCTTCCATTTCCTTTAACAATTCTGGTCCAACAACTGCTATGTCTGCTGGATTATCCCAATTCACTGGTGTCTTACATTTTCTTCCATACAATGCTTCAAAGAGACTCCTTTTCAATGGGGCAGGATACCCATTGTTGTAGGAAAATTCAACTAAATGAACATAATCTTCCCATTTTTATGGTTGATCCATCACATACATTCTAAGCATGTCCTCAATTATCATGTTAATCCTTTTTCTTTTTTCGTCTAACTCTGGATGATATGCGGTACTAAGATTTAAATTTGTTCCAAATCCCTTGAACAAACCTTTCCAAAAATTAGAAGTAAACTTTGGATCTTTATCTAAAACTATTTCTTTATGCACTCCATATAGCCTAGCAACTTCTCTCATATAAATATCTGCAATATTTGTTTCCTTGTGTGTAGTCTTTACTGGAATAAAATGTGTTGCTTTAGTCAATTTATACACCACCACCATGATGGAATCATGTTGCTTCACTGTTCTGGGAAGCTTAGTAATAAAATCAACTGTAACAACTTCCCACTTCCATTCTGGAATGGGAAATGGCTGTATAAAACCTACTGGGTGTCTATGTTCTGTCTTCACTTTTTGGCATTCTAGACAAAAATATTGGCTTCTTACCGCTGCAATTGTTTTCTGATATCCTGGGTGCCCAACATATGGCACATTATGCATCTCCTTCAGCACTGCATTTTCAGCTAACTAGAATTTAACACATACACCTTACCTTTGTACATGATAATTCAATCTTCTTTCAACTCATAATAATTAATTTTTTGTTGAAAATTACCTTGTTGTAATGCTTCTTTTATTTTCAGATAGTGTTGATCTAAATTTGTTGTTGCACCAATTTTGTCTTTTAGATATGTCCTCTACATGTTGATGGTTCCAATATGAACTTCATGAGTTTTCCTTCTGACTACATCAAACACTTGATTTACCTTGCCTTTTATATGCTTAAATTTGAAGTCATATTCATTCAGAAATTATAAGGTCATGCCTCCACATTTTCAATGCATGTACAATCGTTGCTAACTCCAAGTCATGTGTAGCATAACTCCTCTCATTCTCTTTTAATTTTCTAGACTTGTAGCATACCACATGATCCTTTTGACTGAGAACTCTACCTAGTCCTTCCTTGCATGCATCGGTGCACACAACAAATATTTATTTGGATATGAAATCTTCTATGTTGCTGCAATTGTCAATATTCCCTTCAACTGTTGAAAACTCTCTTCACACTTAGAATTCCATTCGAACTTCACTCCCTTCTTTTGCAAAGAGGTGATTGGACTTGCAATCTTTAAGAATCCTTTTATGAATCTTCAGTAATAACTGACAAAACCCTTGAATGATCTTACCTCTGTCATATTCTTTGGCGTTGGCCATCCTCTAAGGGCCTCTATCTTTTTAGGATCAACTTCTATCCCTACTATTGATATTATATGCCCCAAGTAGTGAATCTTCTTTTGATAAAAGATTCACTTACTTAGCTTAGCATACAATCTATTCTCTCTTAAAACTTGCAACACCATTCTTAAATGCTTCTCATGTTCCTCTTCAGATTTAAAATAGATGAGTATATCGTCTAAGAACACAATAAACATGTCCATGTACTCCTTGAACACTCCATTCATCAAACACATAGAGATTGTTGGGGCATTTGATAGTACAAATGGCACTACCGTGAATTCATAATTCCCATATCTTGTTCTAAATGTTTCCTTGTTGATGTCTTCTTCTTTTATCCTCATTTGATGATAGCCTGATCTCAAGTCAATCTTCGAAAACATTCTTGCACCTTTCAGTTGATCAAACAATTCATCAAATATGGGAAAAAGATTCTTATTTTTTATGGTAACCTTATTAAGCTGCATGAAATCAATACACATCATTAAGGTTCCATCCTTCTTCTTCAAAAAAAGAATCGGGGCTCCCCAAGGTGACACACTTGGGAATATATACCCCTTCTTCAAAAGTTCTTCAAGATGCATATGTAACTCCTTCAATTATAGTGTACCTATTCAGTATGGTGACTTAGACACTAGGGAAACTCTTGGCACTAAATCAATAGATAAATTATTGTCTCTCTTGGGTAGAAATCTTGGAATTTCTCTAAAAGCATCTTCAAAATCCCTCAAGACCGGATGCTCTTCAATGCTTTCCACTTCGTCTTTGGATGCCTCCTCCATATGGTGTGAAAACATCTGACATCCCTTCTTGAATGATCCAGGAGGATCTAAGGAACGCTGATAGAATATCCATAGATATCTGGAACATCCACAGAGCTCCTAGATGATCCATAAATGCTCAAAATTCAAGCATCTCAAATTCTCTAAAAAAGGGCATGAATGTGTAGAGCTCGTCATCAAATTTCCAATGACACAAACGATGCCTCAAATGGAGCTCATATTGAAAAGTTATAAGCGGTCAAATTTCGGGTCAAAATTGGGCAGAAGTCAAAGGTCAAAGTTAGATGATGATGTTAGCATGGTACATGATGATGTCAGCATGTGACATGGCAGCACGAGAGGATGACATGTGTCACAGATATTTGGAATTTTCAGGCATACATGTGGACTAATAAAAATATGCCATGTGTCATCCATACGATGACGTGGAAGTATGACGTCGACAGTCCAATTGGCCGATGGTGTGTGTAGACACGTGGAAGGTGACATAGGTGACATATGTCACCAATGAAATGGTGACACACGGCATGATACCAGTTGCGCAGGTATCACCATTCGTTGGTTGACAAGTGGCAAGGATCAACCAATGAGAGGCTACCACATGGAAGCCTCCCATTGACCATTAATGTTTGATGTCATCCAAAAATTGGTTAAGCCCAGAGGGAATCGAACCCAAGAATCTCACATTACAACCCAACAAATTACCAATGAGCCATCACTTATCATTTAACATACATATGGTTGCGGATTTGTATGAAGTGGTTGTTTGTTAATGGTCGACAGAAAAAGGGTCGAGGGCTTAGCCCTCGAACCTCAATTATATTCATGTAATGAAACCTGCTCCTATATTCGCAAAGGTACCAATGACATACCACTTGCAATGGATATCCATAAGTCATATTTTTATAAAAATATAACTCCATTTAACATGTGCACTCCAACTTAAATGCTTTTCCACGAAAATGGTAAGTGGTTTTAAACCATGTTTATTATATAGTATGTTATTAAAATAACATAACTATATAATAATTGATTTTTTTTATGTAATTTAATTACAATTATAACCATAAGATGCCATTAAGGGGCTATAAAAAGACCCCTTTCCTCCATGTAAGGGGATGAGAATTCTAAGAGAAGAATTCGAGGAGAGAATTCTAGAGAGAGCTAGTGCTATGAGAGCATAAGGAGAGTTGGAGTTCAACTTATCCTTTTGGAAAAAATTTAGCATATTTGTATGCCATTCTATGTAAGAGAGATTTGATCCTTGTTTAGTGTGTTGAAGGAGTTCTCGGGCACCGAAGAGGAAACATAGGCTTATATATATAGTCAAATTTCTCGTTTTTCCACAAGGAATTCAATGGTGGAGTCTATTTGAGCATATGAGCTATGAATTTGAAGAATGTCGTGTAAATGTGTAAGAATTTATTCTTTTAATTGGAATATGTAATTTATTTCATATGCCTTCTTCAATCCATTTAGAATTATGTACATCATCATTATGCAATCCACCTCAATAGATCCTTAAAAAAATCAATATTGAAGCCAATTAGATATTGCATGTAAATAATTAAGGAATAAGTAATATCTAAAAAGGATTTTAAGATCAATTTGTATCAGATCTAGTTTTTGACATGTGTTTTCAAGGTTGGTGTGACAAGGTTTTAAAGGTTGCTTGGTGAATATTTTTGGAAGGTTCTTATTCAGAAGACAAGACGAGCAAAACTCTCATGAAATTGAGACTACAAAAGGACCTGAATTGCCAGATTCAACAAGAGAATTATGAGTTAAGGATGCATATTCAAACTCTTGAGATGGAGAAACATGAACTTCAAGACCAAATGGATAGTCATGGAGAACTTATTATTGGCATCATCCAAGAATTGGAGAGTGAGTTGCAAGCCAAAGATCAAATGTTGCCTCAACTCCATCAAGTAGAACATGAGAAGTCACCTTCTATTAAAAGTATCCAGTATGTGGTACTTGCAGAAGGAGAATTCCCCAAGAAAGAGACAGAAATAATTCCTACATGTGAAATTGGAATGAGACAAATTGTGCATTTAAATTCCTCCTAGAAAAAATTTAGGTCAGTCCTCGGGACAAAAGAAAAATGGTAAAAAGGATCATATTATCCAAGAAGAAATAAGTTATGTTTCTTTTACTGTGGTAAAAGTGGACATCAGATCAATAATTGTTGGAATATTTACCCACATTTAACAAATAGCCAAAGAGATAAGAAGACACTGGCAACAACAGTCTTTAGTGAAGAATATTTTCTAATGGATAGAATTAGAAAAGTAATCTATGAAGACATTGAAGTTTGGTTCATGGACAGTGGCTCATCTCGCCACATACCGGGTTGATATCAGTGCTCATTACCTTCACAGAAGTCAACTCAAAAGATAACTTTGTGGGATCTGGTTTTAACACCAGATGAGTCATAAGAGAAGATGGATATGTTATATTCCAACATGAATCAGGAGGATTCGTGGGAATAGAGAACATGTTATATGTTCCATACCTATCAGTAAATCTACTTGTAGTCTCAACTTTTGAATATGATGACTATGCATTCACATTTCAAAATGGCAAGGTATTCGCATATCTAAAAGAAGATACTTTAGATGCAGTAGTGGTACTTGGTACTCATTATGAGAAGTTGTATAGGTTATTGGGTAGACTTATCATTATCTTTGGTGGTTTCTTGGACTATTCTACATCAGACTCTACGCCGGATTAATTTCCATATTCAACATCAACGTCAGAGGCATTGTCAGAGACGGGGAGCTGTGAAACTCTTTCTGGTGTAATGGGGTGGATAAGTCCATGAAGAAAGAAAACCATCTATCAATTATTGTAAATACGAATATTTGTAAATTAGTAAATCAATATGCATATATGTAAATATTTTGTAAGTTCTATTTCAGGCTTGTGAGCCACTCATTGTAAATTATAAGAGTGAGAGGGACTCTGTAAAATTTCTATATGGCCACCTTGTATGAGTAAGAGGAATTTTGTAAGAGAGTCTATATATTACCACTATATATTGTAGAGGAGTGAGAGGAATCTTGAAGGGATTTATAAGCCTTTTTCAACAACAGTGAAGACAATTGTATTGTCTCGTCATCAACTTAACACTACATATGGATCAAATTTTCTGGTCAACATTCCTGATTTTGAAGAACTATAAGTGAAGGAAAAGAAGGATGGAGGCATTTGGAACATGTAGATCAAGATATCAACATCAGTCATTGTCAGCAAGACTACATATGGATTGAATTGTCTGGTCAACATTATTGATTATGAAGAATTGTAAGTGAAGGAACAGAAGGATGTAGGCAGTTGGAACATGTATATCAAGAGATCAACATCAGTAATTTTTAGCAAGACTACTTATGGATCGAATTGTCTGGTCAACATTCTTGATTCTGAAAAATTGCAAGTGAAGGAATAGAAGAATGTAGACAATTGGAGCATGTAGATCATGTTGGGTATGTGTTATATTCTTTGCATGTGTGTGTGTGTGGGTGCGCTACAACAACTGCGTCTGGCGGTTATTTGCTATTTTTAGCGGATTTTACTATTTTTAGCTGATTTGTAAATTAATCCTGGATTAAGGGATTAGGGTTTTGGTATCTACGGAATACCTAAAAACATTGTATATATTGTATGGCGAATGGTGAAATTCGATATAA
>JZKD02S1728511.1:634008-692113 GCA_000966675.3 Picea glauca
CCCATGGCTAACTGAACTAACCAAGATTTCTTATTCTTACTTCTTTGCAAGTGAAATATTTCAACAATGTTAGCATTTATGTAACTATGGCTAGCTCCATAATCAATTAAAATTTCTATGGGTTGGTTGTCAATCTTACCTTCCACTTCAATCATGGGGGATTGATATTAAACTTGCTTATTTTCCAAGGATCCATAAATCTGTGGCATGCTTCCTCCCATATCTTCCATTGTTTCAGCCCCCTGAATGTTGTGGATAGTCCTCATTCTTTCTCCTTTATGAGGGTAGTCCCTATATAAGTGATTTCCCTCACATCCCCAACATTGAATAGGTTGTTGTGTTGGCATTTTTCCAAATGAAACTACATTATTTTGCTCATTTTGGGCTACTTGACCTTGTTGATTTGTTTGGGGGTTATTTCTAAAAAAGGGTGGCTTAAAACCTTTATGCCTTTGATCCTTTTTCTCTTTCATCTTGTCATTCCAAAAATTTTGGAACACTGTCCTTCCTTTGCTTTTCTCATAAAGGTTCATTGATCTCCTTATGGTTTCCTCCAAAGTCTTGGGATTATCATATGGTATCTTTTCACTATAGAAGGAGGGTAACCCATTTAGAAACCTTTTGATTTTAACCTTCTCATCCTTGATAAAGTCAACATACTTCATCAATTCAAAGAACCACTTCTCGTATTCCTCCATTGTCATGGTTCCCAAGTTGAGTTCAAAGAACTCTTTCATCTTTCTCTCATAGTAATGCTTAGAAAAATATTTCTATTGGAAATATCCTTTGAACTACCTCCATGAGATCCTCTTCTCGACAAGGTTCTTGGCTTGCTTAATTTGATCCCACCATATGGTTTCATTTCCTTGCAAGTGGCAGGTGACAATTCTAGCTTCTACCTAGGATGGGTAATCATGCAGCTAGAAATACTTCTTCATTTCCAATAGCTAGGCCTCTACCTCTTCTCCTTTCCTATGTTCACCATTGAAAGCAGGTGGCTTAATTTTCCTAAATTCACCTTGCAAGATCTCTGCCTCGGGCCTTCTTCTTTTCCTTTGAATGAGAGAGACACTTGGGTTGCTTCATGGTCCTGAACTTTCATGAGTTATTCTAGTGGACTTCCTTAGAGAATGATGGTGCCTACTCATGCTTCTTGACTGCCTAACATTTATGTGATCATCCCTTTTTCTATGGGATCTAGATGCTAATACTTGTCTAGCACTAGCTACTTGCTTGGTTCCAGAATCTTTATTAAATTTCCAATGCAATGTATTTAAGCTTTGAAATATCTCTTCCTGAGCCTTCATGATCCTTTCATTATCAACTCTATAGCTCTGCACTTCCCTATGCAAACTTCCCATAGTGGCGGGCTCTTGCCTATCTATTCTTCCATTTGACTATGTCTCATCATTCCTCATTCTGAAATGCATACCCATGATATCTTCCTTATGGCTGTAAGATCCTTAAGCATCTTCCATAACTCTATTCCTCATATAAGAATTAAAGTTTCTTGTTGTACCTCTAATTTTACAAGAAATGTGCATGTAATAATTACTGTTGGAAATATGCATAGCATAAAACATTTCATAATATAGAATACGGGTTATTTATGTTGATTAATTGGGTTGGTTGTCATTGATGTCAACCCTTCAAGAAAGTCTGGTAGCGAAATTTGGTAGCACAATGGTTTGGGTAATGGACCCAAGTTTGTTTTATGGATAATGGTATGAGTTTTGATATATTTTCGAGTAAGACTATTATAGATGGATATTACATGTCATGCCATTTCCGGTGGTATGTGGAACGTCACATAACTCCTCACGGTTAGAGAGTTATGACCATGTGAAGTTGGAGAACCCTCATGAGTCATCTAGAAACCCCAAAAGGTCAAAGTAGTCAAAGTGGTTGCAAAGAAGAAATTATTTAAATAATAAAGTGAAGTGGTGAGTGTACTATAATTCAAAGTGGATACAAAATAAACTATTTAAATAATAAAGTTCATGGAGAAATTACTAAGTGGACAAGTGGTTAAAAGTGGATTAGCCCTAAAATAAGGAAAGTGGGTTAAGATGGTTAGAAGGTAACTTAAATAATAAAGTGAAGTGATGAGTGTACTATAATTTAAATTGATACAAAATAAATTATTTAAACAATAAAGTTAATGGATAAATTACTAAGTGGACAAGTGGTTAGAAGTGGATTAGTCGTAAAATAAGGAAAGTGGGTTAAGATGGTTAGAAGGTAACCCCTTGAGGAAGCTACATGAAAGTATAAATAAGAGGCAAGGGTCTCTCATTTTTAATCACACTTGAGCATATTGAATATCTACAAGTGACTGAGGTAACCAAAGGATATCTAAGCCGAATTTCAGAGGAAAGTGAAGTAAAGAAGGCCGAAATTCAAGGGAGGATAAATTATTTTGATGATGCTTTCTAAGGTATGTTATTTACAGGTCATCTCACCATTTTTGCAATAACTTTTTTTCTATAATGATTCATACCATGAAATTGGGAGGTCGTTGAGGAAACATATCCAAGTAGTTGTGATACAAATTTCATCTTTTGGGCCGTTTAATTTTTGGAGTTACACTCCGTGGAAAATAGGGTTCGTGGCTAGTCCTGAAACTAGTCTAAAACAAGTGTTTTGGGTAAAAATGTCATAACTTATTCATAACAAATCCAACTTCAGTAATATGAAATGTATTAGTTAGAGTACAGTCTGTAGTAATCTATGTACAATTTTCAGATCCATACAAAAAATATTCCATGCGGGGCACGCTCTAAAAGTTCACTCTCTAGAATAAGACATAATTCAATAAGGTATGCCATTTTTTATATAACTCATTTTTTTAGAGGATCCAAGTAGTGAAACCTGGAGGAATTGCACAAAAGACACTGGATAACATTGTGTACTATTTTCATATCTTTATTCATTACAGGTACATAGTTATGATTATTGCAAGTTATGGTTGTTGACTAATCCAAAATTAGTCATCTAAGACTAAAGTAAAGTTTAATGAAAATGCTAGTCTCTTGTTGTTAAAGTTAAGGAAGGTTTGCAGGTATGTGATCATATACACGAGGTCTATTACAGAGTTACAAATCAGATTTGGATGATGCAATTGATGAGAGATTTTGGTTGAGGTATATGTTGGGTACATGGTTGAGACAAGTAGTTGATGAGTTGGCACATACATGAGGTGTATAGTTGATGATGTTGGTACATCTTGATGAGTCATATTTTATGTGTATTTGATGCATGATTGGTACATATTTGGTGCATGGTTGATGCGCTTGTTGATGGTACAGGTTGAGGTATAGGTTGGTGCATGGTTGATGCACTTGTTGATGGTACAGGTTGAGGTACAGGTTGGTGCATGGTTGATGCACTTGTTTATGGTACATGTTGATTACAGGTTGTTTGGTATAGGTTGTTACAAGTTGGTTAGTTGTAGGTCAGTGGTACAGGTTGTTACAATGGTATATCTCACAGTTATAGTGTGACATTGGTTCCATCATTCTACTTCTACGTCAGGGCGGTTGGACGGGGCAAAGACAAGTGGTTGTAGCCATAGAACATAGGGGGTTGTAGCCTCCTTTTGGTTGTAGCCAAAGAATTGGGGAGTTGGAGATTCCCTCAGGTTGTAGCCTGAGAAACTAGGGGTTTGGAGCCTCCTTCCAGTTACAGCTAGAAAAAAAAAAGGAAGTTGGTGCTTCCAATGAATGTAATTCTTAAAGACATATAAGAAAAAACATTATGTGGTTTTCTCCCGCTTTGGGTTTCCACGTAAAAACACTAGTGTATTTTGTATGCGTATGACTTCTCATTTGTGCATTTTTTATTTACTCTGCAACTATTGGATGATAATGCTACATTGATATAACACTTGGATTTTATGGATTAGATTGCTTTATTATTGATTCACCCCCTCTCAGTAATCCAACAATTTATTTATCAATTTATGTAGGACACATTGCACCAATTCAAATCTTTATTTTATTGATGCATTCCTCTCCTAAAAATATTCCAAACGACTGTAATCATGCCTCAATCTGAATTCTGAGTGAAAAGTTACAACAACTACATGTTGCAATTCCACTCTTTTTACTACTACAAAAAGATTTTTATTAATTTCTAAGAAATTTGATTTCCCAAATCAAAATTCCGAGTTCACAAATGTCTTTTAATCCTCAAGACCTTTCCAAGGACTATTTGTTTTATCAAATATGAGGTCCAAGCTTAAACTTATGGTCCGTATAAGTTTAGGTTGTTTTACTCAATTTACTCATGTATTCTACAAGTGTCTTATTTCTCTTCTTGCGCATTTTTGGTACCCATAACCAAAACCGAACTCCACCTCTAGATTCTATGGGTCATAATATTTCCATCGACTACTCTTGTTCTCCAAGCAGACTTCTGAGCATAGATTTATGCCCTCTAGAAGTAATATTGGTGCCAAAATTTTACCCACATTGTTTTGGCTGTAACTTTCTCATACTAGCTCTGTTTTGCGAACCGTTTAGATCGTTCGATAGCTCTCTTCGAGTTCTTTTATTTGAGAAATAGAGACAAAGTGTACCTTTCTACACTCTTTTCTTTTGGGTTTTGACTTGCTAAAAATGTCGTTTATGACCTAAAAAATGCCCCGCAAGTTAATGACCTTAACAAATATGAAAATTTCAGATAATTTCACGCAAAAATTCACTATTTTACTACTATAACCATTTTTTAAATCTCAATAATTGATTGCAAATCATGATACACAACAGTCGTTGATCTGACCTTGTCAACCATCGATGATTAGTATCATCCCTTGGACGTGCAAAACGTTTTTCCAAAGCTACCAATCCGACCGTCGGTCGTCAGTCCATTTCCCCGACACCTGATTTTCAGACAACTCTTAAATTGGTCATCGAAGATATTTTTTGGCGAATGAAAAAATGTTCACTGAATATGTCGATTCCCAACCATCACCCCATCGATTATCGACGATCTCCTATGACTATCGAACGCTTTCCCAAATTGGTCAATCTGACCATTGATCATTGACCACTTTTATTCATGGATGATTTTAGGGGCTAAATTTCGCTCATGGGCTAATTTTCCATGGTTTTTCCAAAAACAAGATTCGTTATTTTAAAAATGATTCGCCCAAATTCTATAGCATAAAATTATTTTACCTTACAAATCGCAAACGTTTTATAAAAACTATATAAAATACTTAGAAATTTGAATATTTTTACAAAAATATCGCCAAACATTTATAGTTGACATATGAAGGATTAGTAAGATTCGCCAAGGCTTCTACATTTTAAAAGAAATTCCCATCCTTAAAACCATCCTTGATTTTATTGGCTAACATGGCAACTATTGATGTGGAATGACACATGGATGTTGATGTGGCATGACACATCATCCTGAGGTGTCAACTTGGGTGATGTGTCATGACACGTGGTTTCTGAAATCATCATCCTCTTTCCCCCAATGACCATCGACAAAATATTTTTCTTGTTTAGGACACTTCATCGAATCGACCGACGCCCAACCACCGACCCATCGACAACTTCCATCGGCGATTTAAAGCACTTTGGTATATTAGGCCAACCCCCGACTGTCGAACATTGACGATCAGAGATGTTTTATGTTCGAACCAAACTCTTCTCCATTTCAGCCGATCTATCCATTGATCGTCGATGATTTCTCTTGGTGAACATTAACACTTAGAAAAAAAATTTACTTTTCTCTGATTGATCTGGATTGTCGATTTTCTCCCTTTCATAACCCCCGATTTAATCTTGTTCGTTGATGCCATCAACCTTTCAAATGGACGAATCGTTATAAGTTTTTAAATTTATCACGGTGAATCTCGACCTTCAATCACGAGATCAAACATGATATCAACCGTTGATTTCACCAAACTGCTTGTAACTCTACAAGTGGCCATTAAAACTCAAATTTTGACCATTCCAGGTCGAATTTCGATCTGTAACTTCACCGCTCTACTCCATTAACCATTTCAAACTGTCTGAATCCATTAGAACTCATATTTTACTCACATAATTGGGGATTTCTCTCTAAAATCTATGTTTTTCCCCCAAATCGGTCACAGAAAAAAATCTGTAACAGCGAATTTCACCAATACGATCTGGTTCAATCCCATACAAGCCCGATGTTTGAACTGAATCTCTCGTACCATAATGTAATCTACACCAAACGATCTAAGAGACATTACGGTGCATAATATACATAACAACGAAATTCCTGCTAACTAACTTAATGCATTTACAATTAACTCATTTCTTGTAGCTTTCAGCTACAAATTAACATAGATTTAGATATTGTCTATAACCATAAAATAGAATCATATACAACCTACTAATAATCAACATGAAATGCAACGAAACAACTCATTATAGCAACATATAAATCACTTCCAAATACACAGAGTTCATGCACAACAATTAAGCACATAATCTAACACATTGGCAAGATGAACTACTTATCTTTTCACAACAGTTGTGCAACCAATTGCTTGGGACAGGCGTTCCACCCAACCATAGACTAAATGTTCGAAATATCAATAGTCATTCACCCTTGAGCTGAGGCTAGTAATCCACAAAAGAGGGTGGTCTCTCACAGTCCACTCACAGCTCATAAAAATTTTAACCCAACTGATATTTTCCTACAACTATCTCGATTTTCAATCAAATCTTTTCCTCTTGACCTGTCCAACACAAGGAATGTACCCATCCACTAATCTCAGTCCCTTGGGCATCCAATTTTTTTATTAGGGCCTATATGGCACAGGTATCTAGGAATCTCTCAACTGGGAACTCAAGGGAAATTGTCACTAGGAAAACTATCAGCAAACCAACACCAACACTTGTTTTAGTGCAACTCACACATGAGTTCACTCTTTAGTCCTGAAAACCCGATTCTTCAGCTTTCTTGCTCCAATTTGCTTCAATTACTCTCCATAATGCTCTAGAATTTTCCCTCCATGGCTACATCAACTTTAAGCTATGTTTCTTACTCTCTCCTTGTTTCCCATGCACACATTTTGACTAACTAAAAAATGTTGTCCCAACCCATATGAATTTCCTCTCTTTGGATTTCCTTTCTTGGCTCACAATCTTCCCAAATATGATTGTACTCAACCCCCATGTGCTCAATAAATTTGTGATGTGACCACTCACACCCACCCTCTTACATGTATTCAATGATTGGATTTGGGAACACTCAATCAGAAATGGGAAGGTTCATATACAATTAGAAAATTTAGGAAAATGGGTTAAATTAATATACATGGGTATTTCCCCCTTGGACCCCCTCTTGGAAATGATCCTAGATACTCCCCCCTCTTGTGGATTAATTCATCCCCCATCTCTTGTTCATTTCCCCTTAGCAACTGTCATCACATTTTATTAATATAACAAGGAAATACAATTCACAAATTACACCGCTTTGGTCGTAGCCACACATTATATATACATAAGCATTAATTAAACTGGGGATTAAGTGGGTATGTTACATTCCCCCTCCCCTAAAATTTTGTGTTTTCCTCGCTGCACTCTATGCCAATGTACATATATGAAAATTTTCATCACAATACTTAAAAAATAAAATTATGCAATTCAACAACTTCAACAACATGTCTGACCATAATCTCATGTTCCTTTCAACTCGTCGACCCAAGGAATGCACCATTAATTTATCAGGGATAACCCAAGGGATGTACCATCCATTTATAAAGGTCCCCAACGTAGTTGACTAGGACTTAGAGATGTGGTTCCATAATTTTAGTTGCTCAAAATGGAGTCTTGCATTATGTTTTCTATAAAACTGTCAAAAATTTGTGGGTATTTTGCCTGGATGTTTTCTTCATGCTCCCATGTAGCATCTTCAGGACCGTAGCGGGTTTATTGAAACTTTACCATCCCTATGGATTTGTTCCTGAGAAATTTGAATTTTTTATCCAAGATGCATACTAGTTCCACACAGAAATCCTCTTCATGTTCCACCTGGATCACATTCCAATCAATTATGTGATTAGGATCAAACAAATATTTATTTAACAATGACACATGAAATACAATATGCACTCCCATGGATGTAGGAAAAACTAACATGTATAGAACTAGACCTATATTTTCTAATATTTCAAAAGGTACACAATATCTTGCTACCAACTTTGGGCAACTTCCTAATCTTATCGAACTTCTCTTTGCCTTTACTTTTAAGAACACATGTTCTCCCACTTTAAAATCTATGAAAACTATGTTCCTGTATGCATAAATTTTCTTCCTATATTGGGAAGCCTTTAAATTATGCTTTATCTTTTCCATCCGCTCTTCCATTTCGTTAACAATTCTAGTCCAACAACTGTTGTGTTTGTTGGATTTTCCCAACTTACTAGTTTGTTACATTTTCTTCCATACAATGCTTCGAACAGACTCATTTTCAAAGAGGCCCGATACTCATTGTTGTAGAAAAATTCAACAAAATGAATATAATCTTCCCATTTTGATGGTTGATCCATCACATACATTATAAGCATGTCCTCAATTATCATGTTAGTCATTTTTGTTTGCCCGTGTGACTCTGGATGATATGTGGTACTAAGATTTAAATTTGTTCCAAAGCCCTTGATGAAACCTTTCCAAAAATTAGAAGTAAACTTTGGATCTTTGTCTGAAACTATTGCTTTAGGCACTCCATGTAGCCTAGCAACTTCTCTCATATAAATATCTTCAATATTTGGTGCCTTGTGTGTAGTCTTTACTGGAATAAAATGTTTTTCTTTAGTCAATTTATCCACCACCACCGGGATGGAATCGTGTTGCTTCACTATTCTGGGAAACCTAGTAATAAAAACAACTGTGACAACTTCCCACTTCCATTTCGGAATGGGTAATGGTTATAGAAAACATGTTGGGTATCTATGTTATGTCTTCACTTTTTGTCATTCTAGACATTTGGTTATGTAATTAGCCACTTCCTTCTTCATCCCTGGCCAAAAATATTGGCTTCTTACTGCTGCAATTATTTTATGATATCCTGGGTATCCAACATATGGCGCATTATACATATCCTTCAGTACTGCATTTTTCACCACACTGAAATTGGCACGTACAACTTACCTTTGTAAATGAGTATTCCATTATTTTTCAGCTCATAATAATTAAATTTTCGTTGAAAATTACCTTGTTGTAATGCTTCTTTTATTTTCACTTAGTGTCGATATAAATTTGTTGTTGCAACAATTTTGCCTTTCAAATATGTCCTATACATGTTGATGGTTTCAATATGCACCTCATGAGCTCTCCTGTTGAGTGCGTCAAACACTTGATTTTCCTGTCTCTTTATATGCTTAATTTCGAAGTCATATTCACTCAGAAATTCCAGCCATCTAGTTTTCCTAGCATTTAGTGTTGGATTTCCAAACAAATGCTTCAGACCACAGTGGTCTGTCCTTGGCTTGAATTTCTTACCCATAAGGTAATGCCTCCACATTTTCAGTGCATGTACAATTGTTGCTAACTCCAAGTAATGTGTAGCATAATTCCTCTCATGCTCTTTTAATTTTCTGGACTCATAGCATACAACATGATCCTTTTGACTGAGAACTCCATCGAGTCATTCCTTACATGCATCAGTGCACACAAAAAAAATGTTCATTTGGATCTGAAATCTTCAATATTGGTGCACTTGTCAATATTCTCTTCAACTGTTGAAAACTCTCTTCACACTTGGAAGTCCATTCGAACTTCACTCCCTTCTTTTGCAAAAAGGTGATTGGACTTGTAATCTTATAATCCTTTTATGAATCTTCGGTAATAACCGCCAAGACCCATGAATGATCTGACCTCTGTCACATTCTTTGGTGATGGTGATCCTCGATTGGTCTCTATATTCTCAAGATCAATTTATATCCCTACTACTGATATTATATGCCCCAAGTAGTGAATCTTCTTTTGATAAAATATGCACTTAGCTTAGCATACAATATATGCTCTCTTAAAAATTTCAACACCATTATTAAATGCTTATGGGCTTCGTCAAAATCCTTTGTTGTTTGATCCTGGACAATCTGGGCCACGAGGTATGCGTCGTCCTCTATGATCTTATATTCTAGTGCATTTTGTGCGCCTTAGTTTTCTTGTGTGCACCCCTCGTTTTGGCCT
Organism: Picea glauca; assembly: GCA_000966675.3. Taxonomy (NCBI): domain Eukaryota; kingdom Viridiplantae; phylum Streptophyta; class Pinopsida; order Pinales; family Pinaceae; genus Picea; species Picea glauca. The sequence goes on from JZKD02S1728511.1 coordinate 644,193, forward strand.
CTTGGTCTAGCCTTGCTCCTGCTGGGTAGCACTTGATGTGGTCCCCTATGTTGTCTCAGTCTCTTTTTCATGTTCCTGTGGTGCCTGGGTGTTGTTCTTCCTCCCCACCTGGGTACCTTTCTTGGACGCACCCCCTTTCTTCTGTTGCATCGGTTTTTGACATGGATTTGGCTTCTTGGGCGCCATTTTGTCTCCTACATATGTCTATTATGGCCCTGCATTAGCCTACTTATCTGCATACATCTCTTGATTCAGGTCTGGAACCCTCTAGTCTTCATGCCAATCCTTGATGGCCATTTCTACGCCCTCTTCCTTGATGCAATACCACAGTTGTATCCATTCATTCTCAGGATCCTTTCATGCTTGGATCCATACTGCATGTCTGTTCTCTTTAAAGTTGGCTATGCCCTGATATTATGTGACCACTTCTTGCGTAATCCGCCACGTGTTGGAAATTATTTCCTGCAGGTCGTTGTAATACCCTATGAACATGTCTGCATTCACACTTTTTTTTTAGGGTCTGAAGTGCTCCCCAGTGATAGGTATTGAGTTGCACGACAACGATTGGATCTCTCGGTAAAGTATGTATACTTAGGCTCCCTCCATCTGACCAAGACGATAAAGACGAGTAGCCAAGAATAGTGAAATTTTTTCCCCAAGTCCTGCGCGTCCTTGTAGTATTCTAGAAACAGATTTAGCAATTACGGGGCCTAGCTGAGTATAGTTACCTCCGCACACTGTGTTGCAGTTGCGAAAAACCCGACAAGGACTTACTCCTTGCATCACTTCCTAAGTAACTTGCACGCCATGATTTGTGTGGCCATCCTTGTTGTTGTGTCACTAATGTGCTCAATTATGATTATGTGCGACCCTCTTTTTGTACCATACGTCTTATTCATTTCCTCAGCCAGTGTCTTCTCCTTTATTTTTTCATTGAGGAACTGCGCAGGTGTCTCCCTGTTATAACCCTAATTTGCACCAAACATACTTACCTGACATCAGGCCATCCCATATGCCTTCTTTGCCAAGCTAGTATTGAACAACTCTGGTTAAAAAACCCTCTTTATAAAGGCCCATGTGACCTGCTCCATTACTACAAGCATGTACACACTAGCTACTCCAATACATCCCGCGTGTACCTACAAAAGCACAGAAAAAGGAAAGTTGTTGATGGAACACACAACTTTGGGAAAGTTAACTAAACCTTTCGACCATGCATGGCCAGTCATTCGACCAAATACCTATCTCCTTCTGGCCTATAAAAGAAGGGGTAAGGGTCCCATTTGAAAGTAGGAAAATCATAGTAAAGAGACTATACCCAATTGAGCATTCCCCTTGTCTCAACCTTTAGCCATCCTTGTGCAAAGAGAAGTATAGAGAAAATCGGTTGGAGGACAGTTGAAGAGGAGCCCAGGACCAGTTTCGTGGATCAATGGTCGACTTCATCATTGTAAGTTTCTTTAGTGAAATTAATAATAAAGAAGTACTTTTCTCATCCCACCATATGAGGTTTTCATTGTTTATTGCCTACATGTTGATTAAATATCTAACCCATTAATCTGTAGATCAAATGCATGTGGAGTTCTTTGTTTGTATTTTTTGAATGTAGGTCAGCCTTGGGAGGAGAGTTGCAGTCAAAGAGCGACCAAGCATGAAGAAGGATCGATATCAAACACCGAAAAAAAGGTATGTTCACTTGATCTTATTAACTGTGTATTTTCTTAAGAATAATTGGGATTAGGTCCGGGATGATGGTAAAATGTAGGAATCTTTAGGTATTTCCTGCATGCATGATAAACCCTAAGTGCTAGTTCATAGAGGGATTTCCCACTCACAACAGGATTGGCGACCATACTGATGACTTCTAGGGTTTCTGGGAGCATTTTTTCTTGGGTATTTTTAAAAACCGGTTTCATTCCTTGTTTTTAAAGTTTCTGCAAAAGTATGAGCTAGCAGAGATTCTGGTCTTCCATACCAATTATCTTTGTTTCTTTGCTTGACTGCATTATTTTTTCTTTGAGACTCACAGAGGTACACGCGGCCTATATAAGGTCTGAACGCGTGTACCCGCGTCCTACCTTCACATAGCCTATGTGTACATGCTAGCTGAAGAAGTGTCAATCGCGTGTATGATTTCAGAAAATTTCTTTTAGAGAGGCAGTCATCCTCTCCCCTGTCAAAAGTAATTATTCTCAGGGGTTTTTTGGAACTCATTCTAGTCTTTGTTGTTTGCAGTTTGTAGCTTAGGTTTCACCTCAGATTGGTTTGTGCTATGAAATTTTATTTGAATTGTTTTCTTTTTTCTCTCTAGGAGAGTTTCTGAGTCTTCAAGAGTGTCTGGTCCTCAATACCAGTAGTCTCTACCAGTGGTTGATTGCTTTTATTTTCATTTTTTGAAGATTTGCAGAGGTACACACAGCCTGCAAAAGGTCTGTACGCGTGTACACGCACTCTGGCCTTACACAACTCGCGTGCACACACTAGTTGTTGAACTGTCAGCAACGTGCATGTTGAGAAAATTGTTGTTTAAGGAGGGGCAATCATCCTTTCCTTTGTCAAGAGTTATACCTCTCAAGTTTTTTGGTCTCTGTCATAGCGGTCAGTAACTTAGGTTTGATCACAGTAATAGCTTTCTTTATCATTAAGAAGTTTTCCTCAAAATCTTCCTTTTATAAGGTTTTTAGGCAAGTGTGAGAGTCCCTTTTTAATTTGCGTGTCCATGGTTTTTAGAGAGACTCTTTGCAATATACGCTTAGGCCAGAGGTTTTCTTGGTCTTTACTTGTTCATATTTTTCCTTTTTGCTTTGTGAGCATTCAATTTTTTTTTTCGTTAAATAGTGTTGGTTTGCATTAGTAACCAGGAAACGTCTTTGCTTTCATAAGTTCTTGACGGTTTACTTAGACGATAAGTAGCTCGTAGTTGAGTGAAATCCTGTTTTGAGTTTGTTGTTCAAAGATCTTAGAAATCTTTAGTTTGAAAAGTTGATTAAGATTTGAGTCAAGAAGAAGTTATTTTGTTTCCAGCTTTCTGTTTATTTTTCTTTCATCTTTCAAACATCACTAGTTTCGCTTTCATAACCTTTGACTTAAGACAAACCATAAAAATTAACGCTAAATATAAAAATAATTAGACTTTTTATGTTTGTAGGGTCAACCAACTAGTTTAGGGTTAGGGCCTTGAATCAGGTTGGAGAGGAAACTCTTCAAGGCCATTAAATAAAACATTAGAATATGAGCTAGGGAGTGTTAAGAGTCCAGTGTCGTGAAAGTTATCTAGGACCCCCCTCTAACACAAGGGATAAACACGAGGTTGTGTGTGAAAAGGTAGTGGAGATAACCCCTCCAAAGCCGGACCAATTGTAGTGGAGAACACATATAGAGGGCTTGTCTTGGGATTCCGTCGATTGCATTTTCCACGGAGCTTCATGGGTATTGAATCCATTCGAGGTCCTTAGTTGTCTTTTGGACCACTTTTTTTCGATACCCTTGATAGGTTTCGGGCTCGATACCCTGCTCATTGTGGTCTACCCGACTGTCGACTATACCCACCTGGTGATTGTTCGTGTGCTGGCAACCTAGTTACCTATATTTTTGAGGGACATACATAGGTGACTGCGGGGGTATACCGCAATACCTAGGACAGACATCGGGCCTCTCTTTACAGAGTATACCCAGAGGGTGATTTCGTGTTCGAGTTGCACATGCATCGGTAAGTTTCTCTAGTGTTGGTTGTTGTAACTATTCTTCCAACTAGTTTAGTGTTTGCTTGTTTTATCTTGTAGGGACTTTTCTAGTGTGTGTTGTTTTTGAATGAATAGAAAGCCCTAGTGTGTCTTTTATCTTCTCACACAGTGGAGGATCATCAGCTCTGCTGATCACGAAGGCTTCTTGGCCTGCCACCAGTTACACTGAAGCCACCCCCACCACCGCTAAGGTGAAAGATGGACCAACAAGGGTTTTTTGAAGCGACCGGGTCACCGGAAATCACACCTAACCAACCTTTGTTAAAGGACCTTTCGGCACCTTTAAAGAGGATGGTAATGGAAGCAAATCTTGTCTCTTCTTTTGAGAATCCTGATATTCCCATCACGGTTGTCGTCACAGGGGGTGTTCCACCTCCTACCCCACCGTCACCAGTCCGAGCCACCACGGTCTTGACTACCTCTACCTCGAGCAGTGGCCCGATCATGTCTTTGGCGACGGCTCCTACTCCTTTCACACAGAATGCGACAGGCCCTCCGTTCTCATACGGGATGCCTAGAACAGGTTCTAGCCCTATACTATCTTACTCCACTTTACAGAGTTTAGGTCTGGGGACAGGGAGCTCTAACGCTTTCCCTTATGGAGGAGGTCATATACCTCCTTCATCCCCTTCACTCAGTGGTACCCACCAGCAATCTATCAGGCCAAACACACACCATAGTTCAATTAGAGTAGGGAGTCAAGGACCACCTTCTCATAATATGTCGGTAGGGTCGACATCATTTTCTTTGTTCGATGCATTTGGTAACAACGCTTTCTCATCAGCTGCTTTCCCAACCGGGAGAAACCCTGGTTATGGCCAACCTAATCCTATGCAGGGTACTATTCCTGCATAGGGGGAAAACCTAGGAACTTCTTCTGCATTAGGACCTTGGAATTCTTGGCAAGGATCAGTTCCCTCGTCAGGAATGTCGATTTGGGGCAATTTTTTTCACAACCAATAGAACCCTGAACAAGGTTTTATGCCTATGCCCATGGTATTGGCATGGGGCAACCCTTCCCAAAGTCCTCCGAATGTAATACACTCCCAACAATCTACGTCCTATTTCGGTAATCAGCCGATGATGTCTCCTCACATGAAAAATCCATACGCTAGTCATGGCCATTGTTTTTACCAGAACCCCGGCCAACAACCCAACTTTTCCTGGAAACCTGGTGCCAGCCAAACTCCAGGCCCCTTTTTCCATGGTTATCAGCAACACCAGCCAAAGCTACCTTTCTTGGCAACCTTACATTTTCCAGACTTGACAAGATTGTTGAACAACCCCATCTGTCACGATCCGCGTTGGCCTCCTATGCCGACGAAATTACCTTTGGACATGCCAAAGTTCGAGGCCAGGCCTGATGAAGATCTAGGGGATCATGTGACCACCTTCCATCTTTGGTGCTCATCTAATTTGTTGAAAGACAACTCCATACAATTGTGATTGTTTTAACACACTCTCATCGGGAGTGCTGCGAAATGGTACATCGAGCTCAACCACTCGAGATATTCTTCCTTCGATGAATTGGCAATGGCATTCCTAAACCATTTCCAATTACCTGTGAGATATGACGTCGGCATAGAATTGTTGGCCAATTTCGAATAGACAAAAGCAGACCATATCTCTGACCACATCCGAGAGTGGAGACACTGGAAGAGTTTGATTAAGGTACCAGTCCCACCAGCATTCCTACTTGAGTGGTTCCTTAAGTCTTTGGTCCCACAGCTATCCAAAGATGTCACAAAGTTGGGATTGTTTTCCAAAGAAGATGCCATCATGAGAGCTCAACACCTTGAGCTAATTTATTCTCAGTCTGGTTTACTATACGAGGTTTTGCCTGATGCACCATGATCAATACTTGATAAAACCAGACAGGGAGTTGGACCACATGCCGATGGTATTGTAGGTTCAGTTCAAACCAAGCCCGTTGAACAACTGACAAAACAAATGCAGCAATTGTCTATACAACATATAGCGGCCAGCCAAACTACTGTTTCGCCTGCTTCCCCTACCCAAACATCGGATGTACACAATGTGCAATCGAAAAATCCAAAGGCCACCTAGCAGCCTGATGGAAAGAAAAAAAAAATGAAAGAAGGGTAAGGGGGATAAGAAACCCACTAATAATGTTGGCGGGGGAAACACTGAAAAATGGAAGGCGAAGTATCTTTGTAACCTGTGCACGGAGGATCACCCGACCCACAAGTTCCCTCATCTTGCAGAGGCCCAAAAGTTTGTGACATAGCAACAACCTACTGTGTTAATGAATCCATTCCAACATGGGTAAAACCTAACCCAAGACTCTACAAGCGCAGAAGGGGGCATTCAAGGACCCTCTCCGTCTTCGAATAATCCTGCATCCATGAATGTGTATATGATGAAAGGTGATGCTTTTATAACGACTAGAGCACATGACTATAGTAAGCCAAGCACATCAGAGAAAGGAAAAGAAGTTGAAATCCCATCTCTTCCTCTCCAGATTGAGAATACTTTGGGTGAAACAATGACACGCATCTCAAAAGGTGCATTCAAGAAAGCTTCTCACAACCCAAATGCAAGGGTCACCCAGAACTATTCTGTGGTGGAGGATTTATCTCAAACCCCTTGTGCAATGTCCACTTTGGAGGTCCTCTAGGGCTGCCCTTCCCAGAGGAAATCTTTGCTAGCCACTTTAGGATCTATCGAAACTTGTAATCCGGGAACAATCATGTTGGATACAACCCACTTAAAACCTCGTCTCCCTTACCACGTAGCATTTCAGATAGTAGTGGCTTACCCCACAAAAAATTTTACGTGGAACATTTTCTGCACGGTGGTTGATGAGGGCGCCTCGACATGCGTCATGTCATTGGTATGTTGGAAGGCCATTGGCCAGCCTGTTTTGTCTCTGTCACCTACTCTTATTACCACTTTCGACGGTCATTCATTTCGACCACATGGCATCATCCCCTCTTTTCCCGTGCAGTTAGGAGGGAAGACTGTGTGTGTCAAAGTAGAAGTAGTCGACACATCCCTTGACTACAATCTTTTGTTAGGTAGGAGTTGGACATATTCCATGCAAGCAGTGGTTGCTACAGTTTTTCGGGTCTTGTTGTTTCCACATGAAGGCCGGATCATGAACATTGATCAATTATCCTTCTTGAGACCTGACCCTTCATTGGGGGCATCCACGGTCCTGATAATTGACAATCCCCAACCGAGCATCGTTAACGTAGGGGTTGGTTTGTGCCCATCTTTGATGGGTACTTTCGATTAACCGCCTCCTCAAGGTGATTTCAAGTTTGTATCAGACCACCATAAGGTTGATACTTTCTGAGTTTTGTCGTTTCACACGACTTACTTCAACAATATGTGGTTTCTTTCTTCCCCATCGGCCACAATGGAAGGGACAGGGCACCATGGTATGTCCATGCCCTTGTTTGCGGTAGAGGCAGCGTACTCTTTAGTCCAGCAAGCTTCAGCCGACACTGATCTGACTCCTGCACAAGAGTTAGATCCGATCCCAGAGCCTATTTGGGCTCAAGGTTCCCTCGCTGGTACCAATTCGTTAGACTTAGTCTTTCCCTCGGACGAAGAAATCATTGAAGCAATGACTAGTCCAGAAAAACCCTGGGACGATCTCCATCATAGATCATACTTCCTCCCAGAGTTAAGCATAATTGAAGCAGGGGAATTCACCTTGACTATGAATGGAGATAGGTCTTTCCCTATCAATCCCTTGGCTACACATGAGGTTTATGCCGAGGGTAATATGGAAACTATCATTGAAACTATATCGATTAATATCTCCAGAACCCTTGGCGTCGTGGGGAATGTTTTTGTTGGAGCTGACTGTTCCCCCGAAGAGATTCAAATCTACACAGACTTATTTAAAGAATTATGCGATGTTTTTGCTTGGTATTATGAGGAAATGCCAGGCATTGATCCAAAAATAGTCGAACATGAAATCACAACTTATCCGGATGCCAAGCCAGTTTGGCAGAAGCTTCATCCAGTTAATCCCAGGAAAATAGTAGCCATTAAGGTTGAAGTCGAGAAACTACTCAAAGACGATTTTATCTATCCTATCCATTTGACCCAATGGGTGTCAAATCCTATGTCGGTCAACAAGAAACAGGCCACGATTCGCGTATGTACGGACTTCCCTGATTTGAACAAGGCATGTCCAAAAGATAATTTTCCCACACCATTCATTGACCAGATAATTGATGAATGTGTACGTTGCGAGGTCTTTTCTTTCATGGATGGTTTTTTGGGATATAATCAGATACAAATCAAACCCAAAGACCAACATAAAACTTTATTCATTTGTCCATGGGGTACATTTGCATATCGTAAGATGCCTTTTGGTCTCAAAAATGTTGGAGGTACCTTCCAGCGGGCCATGTCTTTTTCTTTCCATGATCTCAAGCATATAGTCAAAGCCTATTTAGATGATTTGGCATCTCGATCTCGCAAGAGAATGGATCATCCCACACACCTCCGAATTATCTTTGAGCAATGTCACTACTTCTGGATTCACTTGAATCCAAACAAATGCATCTTTTGCGTAACATCGGGAGGTTTTTTAGGTTTCATAGTCTCAACAACAGGGATCATGGTCGATCCTCTCAAGGTTGAGGCAATAGTTCAGTTGCCTCCCCCACGCACAATCCTTCAACTTCAGAGTCTACAATGAAAGGCGAACTTTTTGAGGTGCTTCATCGCCAAATATGACGAGATCACAAAGGGATTTATGCGCTTACTGAAGAAAGACATTCCTTTCCATTGGGACGATTCTTCTCAACGCTCCTTCGAAGCATTGAAACATGCCCTCACAACTGCCCCTCTGCTTCGGCCACCCAATTATAAAAATGATTTCTTATTATACTTGGCTACAACAAAGTCAACCATCGTCATGGTCTTAGTTCAGGAATATGATTTTCTCTCAGAATATGTGATCTATTACCTGAGCCGAGGCCTCATCAGACCGAAACTCAATTATTCTCATATCGAAAAACTTGTGTTGGCAGCAGTCCATGTTGTCCAACGGTTCCTTCCGTCATTATGTTATGTTTCACAAGACCACCGTCATTGTCATTGTGAATCCATTTCAATATGTGTTGAAACAATGGGTAATCGGTGGAAAGATAAGTAGATGGATAGTCGTCCTCCAAGAATTTGACTTAGATTTCGTTTCGGCAAAATCCAAAAAGTCACTAGTCTTCACAGAACTTATTTCGGAACTTCCGGTCGAGTCAGGGGATGTTGTGCCCGAAGAATCACCTATTCGAGGAGATATGTTTCTAATAGCATCTTCAGACCCCTGGTATGGGGATATTCTTGTCTATATCCATACTTTAAAGTGCCCCGCCTCTGCTTCTCGTGATGAACATCGTTGTATATGTCATCAGGCCAAGAATTATCTCATCCACTCTCTATCGTCAAGGTGTAGATTTTGTTCTTCACCAATGCCTCACTCATGAAGAAGCAAAAATTGTGCTTAATGATTTCCATACTGGAGCATGTGGAGATCATTTGTCTGGGTTGGAAACAACCCAAAAGATTTTACAAGCCGGTTACTTCTGGCCGACACTAATCAAAGATTGTATCGAATCGGTCAAGAAGTGCCACCCGTGTTAGATCTTCTCTCGGAAGATGAGGGCACATCCTGCTCCCATGTTTCCTGTCATCACAGTTGGTCCCTTCACCAAGTGGGGGATTGATTACACTACATGCAACCCTCCTTCAGCAAGGGGGAACCATTATATCATTGTAGCCATAGACTACTTTACAAAGTGGGTCGAAGCTATACCAACGTTTAAAGATGATGGAGAGACTGCAGCTCTCTTTTTGTTCAACCAAATAATCGCAAGGTTCGGTGTCCTGAGAGAGATTGTCACTAACCATGGCAGTCACTTTCAGAACCAAATGATGACCGAATTAACATCAAAGCTTGGGTTGCGGAAAGAACATTCGTCACCCTACTACCCCCAAGCAAATGGTCAGGTGGAAGCGGTAAATAAATCTCTTAAGACCATCCTACAACAAACGATCAATTTGGCCAAGTCAAATTGGCATTTGATGTTATACTCGGCATTATGGGCTTACCGAACATCTGTTAAGACTGCAACCGGTTTCTCACCTTTTCAACTCGTTTATGGGTTGGAAGCAGTCTTGCCTATAGAATGTCAGATCTTGTCCCTAAAGTTTGCAGTACAGTTACTGCCAGGCACTTCTCCACTAGAAGAGAGGTTATTATACCTGGAGCGGCTCATGAGCAGTGTCATGATGTGGCCCTGGCCAATGAGGCTCACAAACAAAAAGTCAAGTGTCAGTATGATCAGTCTGTTCGTCCTCGGATTTTCTCTGAAGGTGACCTTGTCCTAGTCTATGACCAATATAAGGACTCCCTGGGGGCAGGCAAATTCAAACCCATGTGGTTCGAACCTTTCATCATAAAAAGAGATTCTAAAAAAGGGCGCTTATCGTCTAGTAGACTTTGAGGGAAATGCTTTGGTGGAGCCTAGAAATGGGCTCTACCTCAAGAAGTATTACTCATAGGTAGGTCACCTTGGGTAACTTTTTGTAACATATGTATAGTCTTTGTACTATTACTTTCTTATTTATTTTGGTTTTATGGGCGTGTCATTTTTTATGTTATCTTTTGTCATTGTGGCAGATGTCAAGTGAATCAGAGGTTTTCGTTGGGTACGCAGATGGTGCTAGCCAGCACACTCGGAGGCTTGCCTCCACAGCTTAGGTAATTTTTACACCTCAGGGCCAATTATTATCTTCAGGAGGTATATGTTTAGGCGACACCACAAACAATGTCGCCGAATACAATGAAGTTATTGAGTTGCTTCATGATGCCCTGTCATTTGGTATCTCTCATCCCTGGGTCTATTTAGATGCTCAGCTGGTTGTGTCTCAGTTAAATAGAGTCTACCGTGTTCATGATCCGAATTTACACCGACGATTCCTTAGGGTACGTCTCTTAGAACAAAGATTTGATTATATTACATATTTTCATGTTCCTAGGAGATTAAACCAAGTTACAGATACTCTAGCTAATCAAATCTTAGACTAGCATCTTGCACACATATAAAAAGACATACACGTAAACATGTAAATACATTTTTAAAGGCAAATATGATCCACAATACATAAAAATACATAGAAATCCATATATTAATCATCAAAGTACATAGGTGGATGCAAGCACCTCAAAAATATGACCAGTAACGAGTCATGGGGCTTATGCCCTCAAAACATGTATACAAGTAGTTCTCTCAGCATGTGAAAAGTCTAGACTAAATAAGGTCAGGGCCTGTGGGCCCTGTTGTAATGATCAACAGTGTTTTCCAAACCCCGAAACAGTCGGACCCACATCCATGGTGCCCCCACTACATGAGGTTGCATAGATGGTGGAAGATCCTCAATCTCTGCCATGGGGACTGTGCGAGTGAGTGAGGTAAAATTTTGCTCAACTTGTCTTAGAACCCTCTCAGCCTCACCGGCTAAAAGCTCTCCTGCTGTTGTTGGTCCCCCTGCGGTGACAGGTGTGGCCCCTGGTCGAGGACGACGCCTGTTCCTTGCATAATCCACAGGTCGCACTGGTCCCACATCTGCACATAATAGACACATATCTGTCAAATACTCTAGTACAAAAAAATTATATATATATATATAAAACAACAAAAAAATTACATATGTTTCACAAAAAAAAAACAATACAAAATTACCCATCTCTCCTCGCTCCTCATCAGGAGGTACCGGTATCTCAGGGTCTCTCAAGAAATCAATCCCAGCATAAGGGTAATCCTCTATGACTGGGATCTATTGCGACAACCAAGAAAAAAAATTATCATCAAAGGACTCATTGGTCCTTCCTCCCCCCGATTGTGGCAGTAACACTGCCCATCTGCATATCACAGGAAGAGAAGCTTGATGTCCCCGTACCACCTCTCAAGGACTGAAACTGGGCACTCTTTCAAAGAATAAAGAGCAAAGAATGGTTCCAAACCCAAAGTTCCTCTGAGTTCGTGAACGACAGTCTATCAATTGTCTCTTCATACAGTCCAACAATGTGGTGCTCCAATCAAAAATCTATGCGTTCAAGCACTTAACTGCACAATTCATTTGTGCACGAGAAGCCTGATGCAAAGCGACAGACCCTGTAATCCACCCGATAAGCAACACTATAGCCTACAGTGCTAAGTCAAAGATCTTACTTATCGGCACTTGCGAGCTCGTCCTATCTGTACCTGCCTCACAATAGAGTCCAATCAACAATGAAATGTTATGCGGCCCTGAAGGAAACGTATGCAAGTTGACTGGTTCCCCTCGCCAAGAGAGGCCAGTCAAAAGGTATATATCCTTGGTCGTTGGCACCAGTGACTACCTCTCCATCATAAAGGCCTCTGTGTCGGGATGCCAATAATCAACCAAGGCATTCAGTATCCTAGGTTGTGCTCGCATAAAAGGACATAGGAAGAATTTTAGTAGCCCACATTGCATTAAGGCAGCAACAACATTGGGGTCTTCCCCGACCAATGCACTAATCTCCTCATGCTCTCTTTCCCTCCATTGAAAATACATCCTGCAAAAATCCAAGTTTAGGAGGGTTAACCCTTGCTTTTTAAAAAAAATTCCATTAAATAAAAGGTCCACGTGGGCTGTAATGATGACAGTCGCGTGTACACACGTGCAGTTTTTACTCTGCCCGAGTGTACATGCGGCCTATCATTGGACAGCGCACGTGGACCTAGGGTTGACCTTTTGAGGGTCAATGCCCCCCTAAAACATGAAATTAAATTCATAAAGAAAGATTTAATTTGAAAGAGGAGAGATTTTATACTTATTTGGTCCAAACAGATGATTGTTTCGTCCACCGAAGCTCCCAGAATCAATTCTTTTTACAAAGGGGCAGTTTTGGATTTTAGTCAATTTCTGAATTAACAATGGTGATAATGAGCTGCCAGCTTCTATTTATAGATGTTTTTGGCCCTTTTTTGTCAATTTTCGGCCCCTTTTCTCATTTTTTCTAAATTGAAACTCATTTAAGATGGTTCGGGAGTTTTCTCAGGATGATCACGGGAAATAATAATTTGGGTATTTGGAAAAAAAAATTAGAGTTGGGGCGTTTTGAAGGTCCTTTGGTAAAAAGTCTTTTTCTCTGACTCGTTGCATTTAAATCAGGATTCCACCTCCACTTTCTGCATCTCGATGTCTTTTTCGCTTTGCCATAGGATCGATACCACCGAGTTGCGACACGAAACCCTCATTACTGCTTTAGAAGTGTCGTAATTTGGTGGTAGAGACTACCATAACATGGATTCCCTAGGTAGATCCTGGTTGCATGACGGTGTCCATGCTGTCACTAACGACTATAGGCTTGGGAGTCCTCTGTATATTTTCCCCTAATTATGAGTTTGAGCCTCATTTTCATGATTCCTTATCACTCTTGACCTCACCCTCAGGGCTCCTAAAATATAACGGGTCTTCTTTTAAGCCCTTTTCAGACCCTCTAAACATGAAAAGATTTTTGAGCAATCTTGTGGCCTTTCACGCTCGTTAAACTGAAATTTGAAGTCACGTCTATCCGGTAGTATTTTACCCCTTTTTCAGTCCATATGGTCAACTATACGAACAAAGGTATACTCTAGAGGCTTCGAATATCTATAAGAGTATTCTCATGTATAATTTTAACCATTTTTCAAGCCTGAGGGACTAAATTTACGAAAAAGGAACCCCCATGGATTCCATAGCTAAGTTATTTTCAAACTCCCTAAAATTGAAAAGATCGTCGAGTGACCTTATTCTTTCACACTCGTTAAAATGGTCCAGAAGAACATTCATGACGGAGTCCATAATTAAGCTTTTTTCAGACTCCTTAAAAATGAAAAAATCGTCGAGTGATCTTGTCTCTATCACACAAGTTAAAATGGTTTTGAATAGACATCTTGTTGGTGCTAGTTTACACCTTTTTCGAACCAACTAGACTGCCTTCGAAAAAGGTACCCCATTGGAGTCTCCTTTTACGTTTTTCAGACTCTCTAAATATGAAAAACCATCGAGCTTACCTTCTCTGGGCTTGTTAAAATTACATCGAAGGACGTTACCATTGTGTGTTTTGTTAGCCATTTTAGCATACCTGCGTCTTTGGTCTAATGTCGGCTCCATGTTGCTCTCAACTGAACCATCTAAAGCATGCCTTATACGCAAGCCCTGTAGCACTTTGCCTCTGCGTCTTGACACCTTTGGCCCCAAGAGGGATTTTTCCCGAGTGTACTTACTTTGAACATCAGTCTTGTCCTTGTGCCTCAAACTCATATGTTTGTGACACTCATCCCTCCTTTGTAACATAACATTCTTTTATTCTTTTTCCAAAACTATTGAAAAAGACAAAAAAAAATCAAATATACCCCAAAAAGAGGAAAGGAAAAGTATTTTCTTTGTATTGACAACACAATGAGTTGCCCTTGGATAAAGCACATCCTTCCATTTTTTCATCAAGCCCTGGGATTTAATATGACCTTAGGAAGCTATTCCCGCTACATTGAGTTGTTTCCTCCTCCATTTGGTTATTCCTCCAAACATATGGAGAGTTTGTGTTGTCTCCTACCTCGTGAACTTATGTTAATTCCATGTTTCTTGAGCCTCATCATTTGTAGTTCTATTGTCCAAGGGAAGTTTTTCCAAGCCTGAGTCGGCCCCTCTGCAGTTTGTCTCTTGCCCTCATGCTCATCCATCCCGAAATTCCAATCTAGTCTTTTCTCGAAATCAATGAAGCCTTAAGTCTGATCATCAAGATTCTCTAGTCCATGATCGACGAGCCATCGAAGACCTCTGGGTAGTGAAGTCATACACTCATATTACACTCCTACCCAAGTTTTGAAGATTTTGAAGTTGTTGCTCATCTCCAGCCATCAGGCCTTATCAGCTTCTAGAAAATGGATACTATACATGTATATCGTTTTTATTTTGAGATGTAGATCCATTTTGTATTGCTTGTGGCTACACTTTATATAGTTATATGACATGGATCTATAGTGTATTTGATTGGTAGCCATGATTTTATTTCATTCCGAGCATGCATATTCCCACCTCGGTGAGACTATTGTTATTTTGCAGATGGCACCTCCTGAATTCTGGTCCCTGGGCTCACTGGTTTGGTACGTTGATAAAGATTGATAATGTATTTCGGCCATCAGATTCTCTTCTGACCTCACACATTAGGGGGCATATGTTATAACCCTAATTTGCACCAAACATACTTACCTGACATCAGGCCATCCCATATGCCTTCTTTGACAAGCTAGTACTGAACAACTCTGGTTAAAAACCCCTCTTTATAAAGGCCCACGCGCCCTGCTCCATTACTGCAAGCATGTACACGCTAGCTACTCCAATACAGCCCGTGTGTACCTACAAAAGCACGTAAAAAGGAAATTTGATGACGAAACACATAGCTTTGGGCAAGTTAACTAAACCTTTCGTCCATGCATGGCCATTCATTCGACCAAATACCTAGCTCCTTCTAGCCTATAAAAGAAGGGGTAAGGGTCCCATTTGAAAGGAGGAAAATCATAGTAAAGAGACTATACCCAATTGAGCATTCCCCTTGTCCCAACCTTTAGCCATCCTTGTGCAAAGAGAAGTATAGAGAAAAGCAGTTGGAGGACAATTGAAGAGGAGCCCAGGACCAGTTTCATGGAGCAGTGGTCGGCTTCATCATTGTAAGTTGCTTTAGTGAAGTTAATAATAAAGAAGTACTTTTCATGTCCCACCATATGAGGTTTTCATTGTTTATTGCGTACATGTTGATTAAATCTCTAACCCACTAATCCGTAGATCAAATGCATGTGGAGTTCTTTGTTTGTCTTTTGTGAATGTAGGTCAGCCTTGGGAGGAGAGTTGCAGTCAAAGAGCGACCAAGCGTGAAGAA
Source organism: Picea glauca (assembly GCA_000966675.3). Lineage (NCBI taxonomy): Eukaryota > Viridiplantae > Streptophyta > Pinopsida > Pinales > Pinaceae > Picea > Picea glauca. The sequence goes on from JZKD02S1728511.1 coordinate 659,868, forward strand.
GGATCGATATCAAACACCGGAAATAAGGTATGTTCACTTGATCTTCTTAACTGTTTATTTTCTTAAGAATAATGGGGATTAGGTCCGGGATGACGGTAAAAAGTAGGAATCTTTAGGTCTTTTATGCATGCATGATAAAACCCTAAGTGCTAGTCCGTAGAGGGATTTCCCAGTCACAACACTCCCCCTGAGTTGGAAGCCCTGTAATATATGTAATGATCTCTACTTCTATCGAGATGGGATCTTCCACCCATAGGTATCCTTTGTGGGTAACTACCATCAATTGTTTGACATAGTTGGTTACGTCCTAGCCCCTTCCAAAGTGCGGGATCTCCAACAGGCTTAGAATCCTGGTTTTGGCCAGTCCAGTTGCCCACTATTTTGGTTGGTTAATTGGTTCGTCGAAGTGTCCTATACCCACATTATCCAGGTAAAATTTCCTAGAAAACTCCGGAAACTTATCTATGTCATCCACATCGTGATCCGAGTACCATAGTTTTTCCAGGTGGCCTAATAGGTTACCCGCGATATGCACCCCTTCCGGAATGCACGGTAATACTATGGTTGTGGCAACCTGCCTATGCAATGATCTTGCTACTGGTTGCTTGCCTTCCATTATGGTGGTTGACTCAAGGTTCCAGCCTCCATTGTTCTCTCTCTTCTGCATACTCCTCTACCCATCTGGTGACATCTTCTACTATTCCTTCCTATGGTTGCTCTGGCGTGGCTGTGTGTGAACTTTCTAGTGTGGTCATTTCTACCTGGTTTTGGATCGTCCCATTAATCCTCGGGGCTTCTTCAAGGCTTTCAGAGCATGAAGGATTTCTAGTATCCTAGTTCTATTGGCTCTGTCCTACTTCGGGAATATCTGTTGTTGTCTGTTGGGTTTCCTCCACCACTGGTGTGGGGTTTCCTGGTTCCATATTGAGCGATGAGATTTTGTCCAAGTTGATGAATTATGGAGGCCAAGGTGGTTTTTGTTTGCTTCCCTATGGTTGCTAAGGTTCTCTGAGGTTGCTTTGAGGTCGTCCGCAGACCTGGCTCGATGCTCCTAGCTTGGGCGGTTCCATGGTGGTAAAGATGTTCTTCGTTGAGCTTAGTTGGATCTGTAACTTCTGTAAACTCCCTCTCTCCCTTGTATACTCTGTCACTCTATGATTTTCTCAATTTCACAATAACCCTTCTAATCATCGTGTGCTTACCTTATATAGGAATCGTGTGAAACTTCTCTATGACGTTACCCAACTTGTGCTTTGAATGAACTGGTGCTTCCTGTGTACTTTCCATTGAATTCCCTTGTCATTTCTAGTTGGCACGATTAATGTGGTGTCTCGTCAATCGTTCTTATCATTCAATTTTGATAGCTACCATCCATTGGCGCCTATTTGTCGTACCCACCATTTCCATTGTTTCCACCTTTTAGTGATTGTTGGTCCTTTCTCCATCATGCTATAATTTCCTAGTGTGCGTGCCCATTCTTGCGCTATGCCTTTGTTGCTATCTTTTGATGTCCAGCACGGTAACCCCTCTATTGTTGTGCTTAGTTTTTGTTTTTTTGCAAGTGCTAGGAGGTCGATTGTCCCTATACAATTTCAGTCGACTCCCATTGATCATCCCTCTAAGTTATGTTCCTCCTAAATCCTTCAACTATAGAGCTCCCCCATCTATGATATTATTTACTTCGTATGGTCCTAACCAATGCATTATGAGTTTTCCTGGGTGTTGAAGAGATTTACTGTCGTACACTAGGACTAAGTCTCCCTCCTTGAAATTTTTCTTCTTGATGTGTCTATCATGCCAAGATTCATCCCTTGCTTTCTGTACTTTTTGGTGAAACCCTGCTAGAATCTTATCTTCTTCCATGATCATCAGCTAACTTAGCCTTTCTTGTACTACACCTCACTTTGTCATGTTGGTAATGGCTGATATGCGTAGACTAGGTACCAAAAACTCTAATGGTACCATTGCTTCTTGTCCATACACCAATATGAATGGTGTCTTCCCTGTCAATTTTTTGCACGTAGTCCTGTACACCCACAGTACTGCTGGTATCTTCAAGCCCTAATCGTCCCTATGAATGTTGCAGATATTGTTAGTGCATTCTCAAGGATCTTGTTAAATGCTTCCACTGTTCCATTTTCTTGAGGATTATATGGCGTACTCTTTTGATGATAAACTTTAAACTCCTTAGTCATATCCTTAATAGTGTTGTTAATGAAGTGAGTGCCCTGGTCACTCATCAAAATCCTTGGGCATCCAAATCTAGTGATCACTTGCTCAAACAAGAAGTGTTTTGTTGTCTCTGCGTTGCAATCTTTTACTGGTGCTACTTCTTCCCATCTTATTAAGTACTCTGCCGCGGTAATAATGTACCTCGCTCCTTAACTTTTGTTGGTGGGTTAATTGGTCCCACAAAATCTATTACCCATTTTTCGAAAACATGTAAGGTTACTTGTGGTCTAAGGGGCATCTCATCCCTTCTATTCGGTTTACCCACCCTATGAAATACATCACATTTTTGGTAGTAGTCCTTTGATTCTCTCTGAATAGTTGGCCACCATAGTCTTGCGCGCAACACCTTCTGCGCGGTAGCTTTGCCTACATAATTTCATCATGTTATTCCTTCATGGGCTTCTGATAAAATCATAGGTCTTTCATGTTCTAGCACACATCTTCTCAAGATGATATCTACACCCATTTTGTATAAGTGTCCTGCAATCAATTGATAGTCTGTAGCCCTGACTACCAAATTTTTCTTCTGCCCAGTGTTGAATTCTTGTGGCGCAATCCCTGTAATCAAGTATTGAATGATGTCTGTGAAGTATTCATCAGCTACTTGAAATGAAAATAATTGTGCATCGGGAAAGTTGTCCTCTATATTCGTAGGTTCCTGTCCATTAGTAATCCTCGACAGGTGATCATGTCATGCATTTAACTTCCCTAGTTTTACTATCACTTCAAAGTCAAATTCCTGGAGCAGCAATAACCATCTACAAATTATCCCCCCCTCAACACTGGCTTGTTGACGAGGTATTTGAGAGATAAATGGTATGTGAACATGTTGAAATGTTTTCCCAATAAATAATGTCTGAACTTCTGAAGCGCATAGACCATAGCTAAGCCTTCTCTCTCTGTGGTATTGTAATTCTTCTCCGATTCTGACAGTTTTATGCTAGCGAATGTTATAGGATGGTCTGATTCTCTTGATCCTGGTTGCACTAGTATAGCTCCAAGTTCTATGGTTGATGCATCTACATGTACATGTAATGTCTTTTCCCAATCTGGGAATACTAGTATTGGTGCAGTTACATCTTCTCTTTCAGGGTGTCCAATATGTGCTGACAGTCCTCATTCCACTGAAACTTGTTTTATTTTCTTAACAATTTCTCCATTGGCATAGTGATCTACGCATACCCCTTATAAATTTCCTGTAGTATCATGTGTGTTCCAATGTTTCTCTTAACTGACGGACTGATTTTGGTGGTGGTAGATTAACAATTACTGTAATCTTGGCAAGATCTACTAGCAAGCCTTGTTTGCATACTATATGGACCAATAGTATCCCAAAGGGTGTTCCAAAGTTGCACTTATAGATGTTTAATGATATCTGACACTGCTTGCATCCTTCTAACATCAACCTCAACACCCCTACACGGTCTTTCAACAAACTATAGATTTCCCAATCATCCAGATATACCTCTAGAAACTGGTGGATGAATTCTTTGAATGCAACTATGACTTCTCTGGAAAATATTGTTGGTGCATTCTTCAGTCCAAACAGAATGACCGTGTACTGGTAGGATCCCCATTCTATGGAAAAAGTGGTCTTGTATCTGTCTTCTGGGGATATATTGATCTGATGGTATCCTGAGAATCAGTCAATGAATGAAACTTCATGTCATCCTACATTCTCCAACACCTCATCTGTGAAAGGAGTAGGGAGTGGGTCATGTAGGCACACATCATTCATCTTCCTCCGATCGACACATATCCTTATCGCCCCCTATTTCTTCTCCTAAAATACCATAGGGCTTAACCATTCATATTCCTCTACAGGTTCTATGATTCCATCCTCCAACATCCTATCAATTTCGGCTTTTAATTTTTGCTTATATATAGGGTTTAGTTTGTATGGTCGTTGTCTGATCGATCTTGCCTCAACTCTAAGCGGTATATTCATTTTTCCTAGCTCTCTTGCTATGTCTTTCATTTATATGAATGTTGTTGGGAACAGGTCGTTGTACTCGCACAGTAACTTTGTTATGCTTTCCATTGTTTTCTCATCCCAGTAATCTCCAATGCTGGCCATTTTGGGATTCTCAACTGTCCCAATGTTGAATTTATTCACCTTTATCGGTACAAGAAATACTTCAGATTCCAGAGGTGGACCTTCCACTTCTCTTTCTCTTTCAACTTCTTTAATCTGAAGATTTCGCGGGTCATCTTCATCTAGTGCTTCTTCCTGCATGTGGTAGCATGACAGTAGTTCTTTTACTATATGTCTTTTTTGTTGTTGTTCTTTTGTCATGAGTTCAACTTCCGGTTTTTTAATGAATACCACCCCTCTGATTTGTTTGAGTGTTGAGTCTATGTTTGGGTTCTCATGCTCAAATGAGAAATTAACTGTAAAGTTTTGTTGTAATATTGTCTAGTTTGTAGTTCCTCTGCACAATTCCTGGTCTGTATACCAGTTTTCTGGGATCCCTTCTAATGTGTGAACAAAATGATGAGGCCATTCCTCTGGTGGTGTCATTCTCCATAAAGTTCTGCACTTCTCCAAGTGTTCTTCCAGTGCTCCCTCCATTATATTTATGCAGTCGGTTTCTTCCATGTTCTGTGCCAAACCTAATTCGTAGTAACTGCTTACATTGGTATCAGTCCTTAACTATTTCTTTGTGCGCACCCCACTATATTGCAGATGTTGCTTCAACTATTATTCCCCTTTGGTGCCTCCCTAGGTAACCCATATTATTCCCATAGCTACACTACATTACATCCCCCTTATGAAATCGTTGTCCTCAACGTTTGTTATGATTAAGTACAACCATATACTATGGTCCCATGGATAAGTGTGGACCATAATGATGAAGTAGGATGGAGAAACAGGGTCCCATGTAGAAGTGTCAACCACCATGTTGAATTAGTCCAAGCTCCACTATAAACCTAGTTCCCATGTCCAAGTGCTCATGTGAACTCCACACTGAGGATATCAAAACTCAATAGCTAGCTGGAAGTGATGCTCCAAAGATTACTATTGGTCATGTGGATCCAAATATTTAGATTTTTCCAAAACACATCCACTAGTGCTGGAGAATAAGAAAACTAAAGAATAATATGCATAGAAGGATCTTGTCTACTCTCCAGATGTGCTCTACATAAGGTGGAGTAGAGTCATCAAATAGAAGATGAAAGTGGTTGACATCCTAGAAATGACAACTATCCATATACCGATCATCACAATCAACCTCGAAATAATACCAAACATATGTTTCTTGATTATATTCTATTGTGACATAATGCCCAATGATCTCCATGTTATATTTCTTCTACCTTACAAGTTTGATCTCTTGAATATTATGAACTTTTGTCTTGGTGGCTTCAATCTCCCATCGAAATTCGTTGAGGCCCATGTGGATTCATGAGCGAATACCATTGGAAACACCACATATAATATATCAAAATAAATCTTTGAAAATCCTTTATCCAATGACATTGATCTAGTAGCAATATGAGCACCCTATCAAAACTTATGAGCTCCGCAATCTTTTTTTCATCACGAAAAACCCTAAAAATGGTTGATTTTAAATCAACGATATCTTCACTTCCGAAGCTTTGATTTGAATGATTTTTTTTTTAATTGGGTGATTTTGTGAGACAATTTGTTTAGGAAAACTATTCACTATTTTTTTTAAAAACCTGCAAAATCACACGATCGTCCTTGGAAAAACCTTGAAAAATTATTGATTTTAAATCAACGATATCTTGGCCACCGAACTCCAATTCGGGCAGTTTTTTTTTTTGTAAAACTAGTTTCATCAAATTATGCATATAAATCTACAGGAATTGACCTGAGTGTCACAACCCTATTTTTCTTTGTCTTTTGAAACCCTACAAAAGATACAAAATATTTTGTCCATTTTTTGTGGCCAAAGAAAGTGCTCCAAATCCACTTGTAAGTACCAAAGATATGCAAATACAATCACCACCCAAGATATAAAGAAGAATATAGGAATCCCACTTTATTAATATGAAAACCCTTAGGGTTGGGTAACACCTTACAATTGATCCTTTTAAGGAAGGGATCCACTCCTATGCACTTGCCTCTTTGAGGGGGAAACCTCCTAATGAGATATGCTCCAAATACAATATTTATTCAATCATACTCATTACATTTCTCATACCCATTTATATAATACTACCTACCACCTAAGAACATTCTAGAGGAGGAACCTTCTAGTAACCCCTCTTACATTTATTGAATTTACACTAGGCCTTATTTATTAAAAGTCGCCTCCATACATAAAAATGCCTATCTACTATTATCTCCCTTGGGTACCTCCCTAGGTACCCCATATTATTCCCCTAGCTACACTACAATAGTATTATATAAATAAGTAGAAACGATGTATTGAGATGTCTTATGAAGTTATTTGTAATAAAAGCTCTGGTCAATTGAAGGTTGCCCCATCGAAGAGGCAAGTGAACATTGCTTCCAATAATAAAGGTATAACATTTTGGTGTTATCTTGGTTCTTTATTTGGATATTGTGGTTGCAATTTACTTTTTTGTTGTAAATTTGGGTTAAATAATACATTTATTCTCTATATATTTCAATTTGCTAATAAAGAACATTGCAAGTGGTATCAAAGCACTTTCCTAAGAACATAATTTAGAGCAATTTTTTTCCAAGCTAGAAACATGTTCCAACATCTATAAATAACATAGTGATATGTCATTCATTGAGTAATTTTTTTCTAGAGGAATCATACATGCAATAAATACAAGAGGTTTCACCTTGTTGGACACCCTTGTAACCCCTATTCATACCCCTTCAAGTAGTACTACATCAGACAACACCTATATACAAAGTTTCACTTCCACGTACACATGGCTATATCAGAAGTCCTTTAGGTTTAAGGAAACCATCTTTAGATAAGCCAATCGACCATCTGGCTACTATAGTGGCACCAAGTATAGCACTTGGGAAGATTACTCTCTGGTACTTAGGTAATCAGGTAGTACAGTTAATGGTATGGTTAAGCCTCCTTAGTTAGATCCCAAAGAAATTGGACCAAGTACTACTATTGGACCCCACACGTATATTGGAGATATATAACACTTGACACTCTGTTTTCCTCAAGATCATTGAAACACTATTCCTTGTTGTTAGTCCTGGAAACTCATACAAAACAGACTATCTTAAAAATTTGTGCTTTTAGTCACTAGAAACCCTACTTCCTACTGTCAATCAATGAAATTCCTACATAAATTATAATATTGAGAATTTGAGCATTATATCAACATGATATTGTTCAAGTGGGAGTATAACTCTACAAGAGCAAATAAAATATTGTGGGTCCTCACCAAACCCTTAATAGGGAATTATCTCAATAAACTCCTTGTGTCACATTGAATGTCATGGTACCACTCTCCAGTAAACCTTTTTTGGTGGACCTTCTAACCCCGTTACCTGACAACTATCTCAATAGACCTAGAAAGAAACATTAATCACCTTGGTACCACTCTCCAATAACCTTTTTCTTATGGATCCCCATCCCTATGGCTACTTGAAATCACAATCTCATCAATCGAGTATCCACCTTAGAAATTTTGTGTGAGGTGTTTCAACACCAACAAGGTCACACCCACTCCTCTACTGAGAGAAAAAAAATCCTTCATCAATGACAAGCTCAAAAAATTGGACTTAGTCCCAAAATAATTGCTCAACTCGTGACAATGTACAATCAATTCAAGGACTAGTCATCCCAACTAGAGGGAGCCTGACTCTCACCAATTGGTTCATGATCCTACGACTCAAATGTGGCATTAAATACCTAAAGTTGATCTTAACAAATATGATGGCTTCAACCCTAATGGATAGATCACTCATATGGAACATTTTTTCCCTACATGGAATCACCGATGACTTAATGAAACATCATTTAGGTGTCTTATATTCAAATCCTAAATGTTGGCAATGGCATAAGAAATCCCATAGGGGTTATATTGTTTGGACACAATTTTTTGTTGACTTGTATGAACATTTTGAAACAAACACTCATTATTTGAGCTACCTAACCAAGCTTAAACAATTTGGCATAGTTGAAAAGTTCACCTCCTCTTTTGAGTAACTTTCTTTCTACACTAAAGGCATGTCATATTCCTTCTTTATGGAATGCTTTAGCAGTGGTCTAAAGGAAGAAATATGTGCTAAAGTCTTAATGGTTCACCCTACTACTTGGCTAGAAGCCTCTCAAAGAGCTAAGGAAGCCCAAAAGGTGGTGAATGCCAAAATCAAAATACCATCCTTCATTCATTGTCCCTATCCCACCAATCCCTCTCATTTCTCTTCTCCTCTCAAGATCCAAAAGTTAACACATGCTAAAATGGTCAAGCACCAACTTAAATGTCTCTACTACAATTGTGATGAGAAATATTTTCCTAGGCATAAATGTAAGGAGAAAAAACTCTTTATGGCCATTTAAATGAACATTTCAAAGGATGACATTGAAGTTATACCTTAGAAACCTTTGTCTCTACCAGTTGAAGAGATTCCACCCTCTAATCAGTTGGATGTGGAGCCCTAAATCTCCCTTCATGCCCTTACTAGTATTTTGGCTCCCTAAACCCTCAAATTAATTGGCTACATCAAACAATGTAAAGTCATTTATCTTAATTGATAAAAGTAGCACCCATAACTTTATTCACCGATAGGTAGCCCAAGAAACACACTATTATATCCATGCTATCAACAAATTCCAAATAATGATTGCTAATGGAGGTTCGATGAAATGCAGGGATCGTTGTGAAAATATGTGGCTTCAAGTGGGTGGTTATGACATTGTTTTGGGTGATGAATATTTAAGGACAATAGGCCCCATAACCACATATTTTTTAGAGTTATACACGATTTTCCCATATAAGGGACATTACTACACTTTCCAAGGAATCATAGCTAGTTCTCCAGAGATCATCAAATCACACCATATGGAAAAACATTCTTAAAAAATGGCAATTAGGAACTATAGCCTAATTCCATGCCATTCAATCCTTTGAGACAACTTCTCAACGCATCCATCCTAACATGTAGTTAGTCTTGAACAAACACCAATTAGTATTTGAAACCCCCTAAGGCCTCCCACCCACCCGTGGTGCACATGATCATTCTATTTTGTTCATACTAGGCAACCTCCCACCTAATATACGCCTTTATCACCACTCCTTTGCTCAGAAAAAATGAAATTGAAAAGATATTTCAAGAGTTGCTCAGTGTTGGTGTCATCTTCCCTACTATGAGTATTTATTCAACATTAGTTGTGATGGTACTCAAAAAAGAAGGAACTTGGTGCATGTGTCCCGACTTTCAATCTCTCAACAAAATAACTATCAAGGATAAGTTCCCCATTCTAGTCATTGAAAATGTCTTGGATGATCTCAAGGGCGCTCAATTATTCACCAAACTTGATCTTCATTCCAACTATCACCAAATTCACATGGAGGAGGTTGATATTCTCAAAATAACCTTTTACAATCATGAAGTCCATTACGAGTTCTTGGTGATTCCCTTTGTCCTTTTCAGTGCACCTTCTACCTTCCAAAGTCTCATCAACCTCATATTTAAACCCTTTCTATGTCATTTTGTCCTCATATTTTTATTATATCCCAATCTACAATGAAACTTCACATGCCCATGTCACCCATGTGGATCGGGTCTTACAACTACTATCTAATCATCAACTCTTTCTCAATAGATCCAAATGTGCCTTTGGTGTATCTGAAGTAGAATATTTGGGTCACATTGTTAGTAATAATGGGGTATGAGTGGACTTGAAGAAAATTGAAGCAATAAAGGATTGGCCACGTCCTAAGACTCTTAAAATTTTATGAGGTTTTTTGGGTCTCATTGTTTACTAACAAAAATTCATCAAGAACTATGGAAATAATGTTGCTCCTCTCACTACCTTGCTTAAAAAAAACTTTCAGTTAGAATGAAGTCATAGATTAGTCCTTCCAAGATTTGAAGATTGTTATCTGCATAGCTCGAGTACTTTATCTGTCCAACTTCAATAAGAATTTTGTTTTGAAATGTGATGCCTCATGTAAAGGCATCATAGAAGTCCTCATGCAAGAGGGACAACCCCTGGATTTTACCAGAAAGCAACTATGTGAGAGGCACTTGGTAAAATCCACCTATGAAAAACAAATGATGGCCATATTGCATGTTGTGGATATCTAACATCCCTACCGGTTTGAGAAATGTTTCTAGATTAAAATTAATCATTGCATCCTGAAATAATCCCTAGAGAAAAGGATTTAATCCTTAGAGAAACATAAATGGGTCACCAAAATTTTGGGCTATGATTATGAGATCGTTTATAAGAAGGAAAGGAGAATGCAGTAACATCGGATCTCTCTTGAAAGTATGAAGAGGAAGGGTCCCTATTTTCACTCTCCTTCATCACAATTTTTTTTTTGAATGAGGTTTACAAGGAATGGTTCATCGATCCCAAGATCACCCACCTAATCCAATGTTGGATGCAGACCGAGTCAGGAAGAAAGGTTATTTTTTTAGGAGAAGCATGAAAGGTGGAAAGGATAGTTGGGAGGAGAAGAAACACGTCTAAGAAAAGAAGGCAAGGAGTGCATGCAAGGAAGACCTAATGACGCTAGGTTTAGGGTTTTTGTAATGTATTGTAATGGATGGTGAGCTAAGGATATAAATAAGTAGTACTTAGAGGAAGAGAAGAGGGACAGAGACACATACACACACAGAGGGAGAGAAATTTGTAAGAACTATATGAGTCATTAATATGATGAGCTAGGGAAGTAGTGAGTGACTCGATACCAAGGATTAGATCACAAGATGAGGAGCCTGGTGCGATCTAGTCAGCCTCACAGGGATCGAGGATCTCGTGGAAGAGAAGGATACCTAATATTGTAAACACGCATGGCGTGATATATTATTGAACCATAATAAAATCTTGAGAGCTAGATCTTTGTGGATGTATCCCAAGAGAGGGTGAACCATGGTAACACATGTGTTATGTGAATGAATGTATGCGTCTTTATGACTAATTAATTGTTGAATTTTAGATGAATGAATTAACTAGTTAGATCTGGTATTCCATGTGCATGAATAGAATGATTGTTATAATTATATGTTAGACTGAATGAATAAATATTACAGAGTACAACCACAGATCTCCACTCATTCCTATGTTACAAACACCTGAGTATTGCAGCCACCTATAGAGGTATCTCAGGTGAGTCTGCACACTACACTCTGTGTGTTGCGTTGCCTTCTGGTCTACCAAAGGGGTCGATAGTTTTAAAGGGATTTTGTTGGGAGCTTATCAAATCTGAACCATGGTCAATCTATGATAGTAAGATAAGAATCAGAATAATCCATAAGGAATTCTAAGTAAGACAGAGACCAATACAACAAGAATAAAAATCCAACAAATGGTTTCGTTGTCGGTTGGTTGGAAGAAAATGGGATTGAGTATGTGAGATTTGTGGAATATCAAAGGAAAGTCAGACCAGATAACAAGACATTGAGAGAATGAGAATCTAAAAGGGAATTTTGAGACCATGGAATCCAACGAAGGAAGAGATAGAGATTTGGTTGAAGGCAAAGGAGCTAGAGTTTGCGCAGAAAGATAACAAAAATACGAAGTTGACACCACGCAAATATCTGGACAAGTATGTATTCAATGACTTACATGAAGTATTTTTCTATGATTTCCTGCATGTATTGCAGGAGTGGATAAAAATATTGAAACACAACCATCCTACAAATTGGAACAACCAACTAGAATGGAATCCTGAAGAGATTGTGCAGTTACAATGAGTTGATAATAAGTTTACGCGTGTAGTATATTTCTGGTTAGACATCATTGTTGCAGGATTTATCACAAAATTTGAGTAGATACAATGAAGTCTTACAGTGCAACTCAACAAGAGTTATTGAAGGGACCTCGAGGTAGGTACATCAGATCGTTATATACTTTCATTAAGATATTACTATATAACAAAGGTGTAATGACAATGGATTCAGACAATTAGACTTCCATGTGTGCATGGGGGAAGGTGGGAAGCACTGACATGAGAAGGAGAAATGGAAGGAGAAGTGGGTAAAGGAAAGAAGGAGGAGGCATTGGACCCAATTATGATGGAAAAAGACCAAATCAAGCGGATCATGGAAACAGCTGGAAAGACGCGCAGTGGAGTACTCTACCAATATAAGGTGAACACCACGAAGAGAGTCGTAACCGGGAGGGAAGGCTTGGCAAGTAATGAAGAGGAGGTAGAGGATCTTCGGGCTGTGGAGCAGATTGAGGAAATCCTTCGTGCAACATATGAGAGGAAGACAAGAGGTCCAAGAGCGGGAATAGAATGAAACATTCCCATCCATATTAGTGTCAGTGTGGAACCCATAAACCCATGTGTGACTAATACACCAAGAAAAATACCACCATTTAGACAACCGAATTTTTGGAGAAGGAAGACAACATGAAGTACATATACACAAGGAAAAACAATTGCGGGGGCCAGTTCAGGAAGCATTAGTCAAGTATCTACACCACGCGGAGGTAGTAGTTCAACATTCATGATGGAAGGACATGATCCCACCATCAGGTTACCAAAATTCAAAGGAGAGGTGTCGAAGGACCCAAAGAAGCACTTGTTTATCTGTGAAAAGATATGGGAAGAGAAACAGATCACATACGAGAACACTAAACTTGCACAATTAGATATTAGGCTAAGAGATCACGCATTGGATTGGTACATGAGTTTAGATGCAAAAAATCCATCAGGGACAACCAGAACGATTGGAGATATCAAGAAGTTGTTGATAAATGAGTTCCAGAAGTCTATTTCAGGGGATCAATACATGAACGAGATGATAGAGATTATACAAAAACCATGAGAATATGTATGGGATATTGACCAGAGATTCAAACGATTGAAAGGAAACATAAAATATGTCATGACAGATATGCAGCATAGGCATATGTTCTTCAATTCACTGCTACCACACTTGAAATATCTGTTGCGACAATAGAAGTTTCATACACATGCAGAGGCTCTATTGGTAGCCCTATAATTGGAAGAGAACCAATATCAGAAGACAAATCCAACCATAGAGGAGATGAAGGAGGATATGAAGAACTTAACATTCTAGCTAAACCAAAACAAAGGCAAGGATAAAAGAGAATTCATTTGGTGTACCGCATGTAGGATAGAAGGACACCATAAGAACGAATGTCCAACATTCGTGCAGTACATGGAAGCAGGAATGCCAAACCCATTGCCAACAGGAGGACTATGGTGTGAGATCTGTAAGAAACATGGACATGATCCATATCACTTCCAAATGATGCAGAAGTACCAGACAGTACTGAAGAGCTCGTATTGTAACTTTTGCAAGTCAATAGGCCATGATGACAAAGATTGTAGAACCATGGACCTCATGAGGAAAATAACATCAGATGCGTACAGCATGCAGGAAAAAATGATGACCGGGAAAGCCGCACCACATTTTAACCAAGACCAACCCCATATAACACTACGCAACAGCAATATAACATTGCACAACAATAATATAACATTGTGCAGTTGCAGTACAATACCTCACGGCCACACTATAATCCTGCGTAGTATAACCAGGCGCCTCTGTATAATGCGCCATGAGGGGATCGAGTTGGCTACAGAAGTGGAGGAAGAGAAACAGAAGGCTTTGGAAGAGGTAGAGGACCAATGGTATGCCACAATTTTCAACAACCAGGACACTATGCAAGAGAATTTCCACTTCCACCCGTGACCTGTATGTATTGTCACGCATCAGATCATGACACAGAATAATGTCATACACTATTAGGGAAGATCCAGGAGAAGAGAAATCAGAACAATCATAATTTTCACTAGATTTTGGTAGAAGTGAGTGATGAAGGAAGAAACATCAACATAGTTAAGTAGGGAGGAGATAAAATAGGAAATAATGCAGTAAGACAAGAGCCAGCAAAACACCAATGGGTGAAGAAGAATGTCGAACCAAAGAAGCAGTTTGATGCACAGAACAAAAAGGAGATATTCAAGAAGGATAGACAAGAATTCATGAATCCATACATTGCATCGACATCAACTATTCAATATAATAAGGAAGTACCATCGTATGATATGCCTCCATCGCTAGATCACACGAAAGATGCACAGTCTCTGGGACAAGTAAGTACGATTAAGGATTTTTTGAAAACTTGTGTTAAAATAATAAAGGATCCATCCTTTGTTAAAGTATTACAAAATATGCTAGAAATATGTAGCATAGAGGCAAAAGGAAAGCTAGAATAGAAAACAGTTAATCATCTTCATACAAGAAGGAGAACAAACGGGGAATTCAGACTAAACGCCAACTTTGGTGATTTCAACATGGGAGATATTATACTAGATTTAGGATCTGAAGTAAATGTGCTACCCAAGAAGAAATGGAAATGTATGGGAGAACCCACATCAGGATACTCACATGTTCAACTGAAACTAGGAAATCAACATAGAGTTCTATCAATTGGAAGACTAAAATGAGTGACCGTAGATCTGGATGGAGTGCGCACTAAAACTGACCTCGAAGTAATAGAGATAGTGGATGGCACAACATCTTATCCGACATTTCTTGGCTTGGATTGAGCATTTGAAAATCAGGCCATAATCAAATTAAAGACAAGGAATATGACATTCGAGTCAGGAGAATACAAATTCATTGCGTCATTGGACCCATCTGAAGGGGAAAGGTTTGTAGAACCTACTTGCTTAGACCTGGAGGAAATTAACCAGTTGTACAGAACAACCGTGCGAGAAGAATATTATGTGAACCCAACTGCAGATGGGGTACTCCGTTGGAGAAGAATCACCACATATGTGTCAGACTCAAATACGGTCTTAGAAAACTCGTAGCATAGGTTGCACGAAGTCTCCACAAGAAGATACACAAGAATAGACCACGTAGTAAGATGGGTAGGTACAGAGATAAGGGAACCTCCCATCTTCCACAGGGTGAATGAATTAGAAGCATTCTTAACATGTTACAAAGATGAAGTGTTAGAAAATTAGAGGCTCTTATCCCTAGATATAGCACTCAAGGAAACACTTGCAAGATGGTGGGGCGCGCAAAAAGAAATAGTTAAGTACTGGTACCAATGTAAGTGATTACTGTGCATTAGGTTTGGCACAGAATAATGAAGCAACCAACTGCAGAAATATGATGGATAGGGGGCACTAGCATGACACTTGGAGAAGTACATAATGCTATGGAGAATGACACCACCAAAGGAATGGCCTCATCATTTCGTTCACACATTAGAAGGGCTCCCAACAAACTGGTATACAGACCATGAATTGCGCAGAGGAACTACAAACTGGACAATATTACAACATACCTTTACAATCACTTTCTCATTTAAGCATGAGAACCCAAACATAGACTCAACACTCAAACAAATCAGAGGGGTGATATTCATTAAACAACCAAAATTTGAACTCATGGCAGAAGAACAACAACAAAACAAACAAACAATAAAAGAACTATTGGCATGCTACCACATGCAGTAAGAAGCACCAGATGAAGATGACCCACGAAATCTTCAGATTAAGGAAGTTGAAGGTGAAAGAGAAGTGGTCCACCTCTGGAATCTAAAGTATTTGTTGTACCGATCAAGGTGAAGTAAGTCAACATTGGGACAATTTAGAATCCCAAAATGGCCAGCATTGGAGACTATTGGGATGAGAAAACAGTGGAAAGAATAGTGGAGTTACTACGCGAGTACAACATGTTCCCAAAAACATTCACAGAAATGAAATGCATAGAAAAAGAGATAGGAGAAATGAAGATACTGCTCAGAGATGAGGCAAGACCGCTCAAACAACGACCATACAGACTAAACCCTATATATAAGCAAAGAGTTAAAGCCGAAATTGATAGGATGTCAAAGGCCAGAATCATAGAACCTATAGAGGAATCTAAATGGGTAAGCCCGATGGTAGTTCATGAAAATAAACAAGGGGGGATAAGGATATGTGTCGATCTGAGGAAGTTGAATGATGTGTTCCTACATGACTTGTTCCCTACTCCTTTCACAGATGAGGTGTTGGAGAACGTAGGATGATAGGAAGCTTATGCATTCATCGACAGATTCTCAGGATACCATCAAATCAAGATAACCCCGGAAGACAAATACAAGACCACTTTTTCCACGGAATGGGGATCCTGCAAGTACACAATCATGATGTTTGGACTGAAGAATGCACCAACAATATTTTCCAGAGTAGTCATAGTTGCATTCAAAGAATTCATCCACCAATTTCTAGAGGTATATATGGATGATTAGACAGTCTATAGTATGTTGAAAGACCATGTAGGGGTGTTAAGTTTGATGTTAGAAAGATGCAGGTAGCATCAAATATCATTAAACATCAAGAAGTGCATCTTTAAACAAGGCTTGCTAGTAGATGTTGCCAAGATTGCAGTAATTGTTAATCTACCACCGCCAAAATCAGTCTGTCAGTTAAGAGCAACATTGGGACACACGGGATACTACAGGAAATTTATAAAGGGGTGTGTGCAAATCATTGTTCCAATGAAGAAATTGTTAAGAAAAGACAACAAGTTTCAGTGGAATGAGGATTGTCAGCACGGATTGGACACCCTAAAAGAGAAGATGGTAACCGCACCAATACTAGTATTCCCATATTGGGAAAAGAAATTCCATGTAGATGTAGATGCATCATCCATAGCACTTGGAGATATTTTGGTGCAGCCAGGATCAGGAGAAATGGACCATCCTATAGCATTTTCTAGCAGGAAACTGCCAGAATCAGAGCATAATTACAATACCACAGAGAGAGAAGGCTTAGCTATGGTCTATGCGCTTCATAAGTTCAGGCATTATTTATTGGGAAAACATTTCAAGATGTTCATTGACCATTCAACTCTAAAATACCTCGTCAACAAGCCAGTGTTGGGGGGGAGAATTTGTAGATGGTAATTGTTGTTCCAGGAATTTGACTTTGAAGTGATAGTCAAACTAGGGAAGTTAAATGCAGGACCTAATCACCTATCGAGGATCACTAATGGAGAGGAACCTGTGAATCTAGAGGAAAAATTTCCCAACGCACAGTTATTTTCAGTCCAAGTAGTCGATGAATAATTCACATACATCATTCAATACTTGAGTATAGGGACTGCACCACAAGAATTCAACACTACGCAGAAGAAAAATCTGGTAGTCAAGGCTACAGACTATCAATTGATTGCAGGACACTTATACAAAATGGGTGAAAATAACATCTTGAGAAGATGTGTGCTAGAACATGAAAGACCTAGGATTTTAGCAGAAACCCATGAGGGAAAAGTAGGAGGACATTATGCACGCAAATATACCATGTAGAAGGTATTGCATGCAGGACTATGGTGGCCGACTGTTCATAGATACTCAAAGGACTACTGCGAAAAATGTGATGTATGTCATAGGGTGGGTAAACCAAATAGAAGGGACGAGATGCCCCTCAGACCACAAGTAACTTTGCAGGTATTCGAAAAATGGGAAATATATTTTGTGGGACCAATTAACCCACCAGTAAAAAGGTTAGGAGCGAGGTACATTATTACCGCGACAGAATACTTAACAAGGTGGGCAGAAGCAGCACCAGTAAAAGATTGCATTGGATAGACAACAACACACTTCTTGTTTGAGAAAGTGATCACTAGATTTGGATGCCCAAGGATTTTGATGAGTGACCAGGGCACTCACTTCATTAACAACACTATTAAGGCTATGATTGAGGAGTTTGAAGTTTATCGTCAAAATAGTATGCCATATCATACTCAAGCAAATGGAATAGTGGAAGCCTTTAACAAGATCCTCGAGAATGCACTAACAAAGATCTGCAATGTTAATAGGTATGATTGGGACTTGAAGATATCAACAATATTGTGGGTGTACATGACCACATGCAAAAAATTGACAGGGAAGACACCATTCAGATTGGTGTATGGAAAAGAAGTAGTGGTGCCATTAGATTTTTTGGTACCTAGTCTGCACGTAGCAGCCATTACCAACATGACAGAACGAGGTGCAGTACAGGAAAGGCTATGTCAATTGATGATCATGGAAGAAGATAGGATTCTAGCAGGTTTTCACCAAGAAGTAAAAAAAGCAAGGGACAAATCTTGGCATGAAAGACATATCAAGAAGAAAAAATTCAAGGAGGGAGACTTACTCTATAGGTGTATGACAATAAATCTCTTCAACACCCAGGAAAAATCAGAATGCATTCGTTAGGACCAGACGAAGTAAAGACTGTCATAGATGGGGGAGTTGCATAGTTGAAGTATTCAAGAGGAACAGAACTCAGAGGGATGATCAATGGGAGTCGATTGAAGCTGTATAGGGACAGTCGACCTCCTATCAATTGAAAATAAAAATAAATAAATAAAAACTAAAAAAAAAACTAAGCGCAACAACAGAGGTGTTACCACGCCAGACATCAAAAGATAGCAACAAAGGCGTAGCGCGAGAATGGGCACGTGCACTCGGAAATGCTAATGCGATGGAGAAAGGACCAACAGTCACTAAAAGGAAGAAATGGTGGGTACGAAAAATAGGCGCCAGCGAACGAAGACTATCAAAATTGAATGACAAGAATGATTGACGGGACACTGCATTAATCGCGCCAACTGGTGACGGAAAGGGAATTCAATGGAAAGTACACGGGAAGTGCCAGTTCATTCAAAACCCAAGTTGGGTAACGTCTTCGAGAAGTTTCACACGATTCTTATATAAGGTAAGCATGCAGGGATCAGAAGGGTTATTTTGAAATTAACAAAAGCATAGAGCAACAGATTATATGAGGGAGAGAGAGAGTTTGTAGAAGTTACAGAGCCAACTAAGCTCGGCGGAGAACATCTTTACCACCATGGAACCACCCAAGCTAGGAGCATTGATCCAAGCCTGCAAACAACCTCGAAGCAACCTCAGAGCACCTCAGCAACCATAGGGAAGTGAACAACAACCACCTTAGCCTCTAGAATTCGTCAACTTGGACGAAATCCCATCGCCTAATATGGAACCAGGAAGCCCCACATCAGTGGTGGAGGAAACCCAACAGACAGCACTAATGGGCATGGATATCGATATTCTCAAAGTAGGATAGAGCCAACAAACCCGAGATACAGGAAATCCTCTGTGCTCTGAAATCCCTGAAGAAGCCCCGAGGGTTAATGGGATGATCCAAAACCCTGTAGAAATGGTCACACAAGAAATGTCACACACAACCACGTCAGAGCAGCCACAGGAGGGCATAGTAGAAGATGTCACTAGACATGCAGAGGAGTATGCAGAAGAGAGAACAATGGAGGCTGGAACCTCAAGCCTGCCACCATAACGGAAGGGGAAGCATCCAGTAGAAAGATCACCGCACAGGCAGGCTGCTAAGAGATCCAATCATTGCCACGCATCTTGATACCTACCACTGGGGATCACTTCATACCCTAAAAACAAAAGTGTCAATGAAGGCATGTTTGTAGGGTATTACAATAACCTGCAAGAAAGCATTACCAACACTTGGCGGATTATGCCAGAAGTGGTCACACAATATCAAAGCATCGTCAACTTTAAAGCGACCAGGCATGCACTATGGATCCAAGCACGGAAGGATCCTGAGAACGAATGGCTACAATTGCGGTATTGCGTCAAGGAAGAGGATGTAGAAATGGACATCAAGGATTGGCACGATGATTGGAGGGTTCCAGACCTGAATCAAGAGATGTTCGTGGATAAGGAGGCTAATGCAGGGCCAGAATAGACATCTGTGGGAGATAAAACAATGCCCAAGAAGCCAAAGCTAGGTCAGAACCCAGTGCAACAAGAGAAAGGGGGTGCATCCAAGAAAGGTACCGAGGCAGGAAAGAAGAACAACACCCAGGCGTTGCAGGAATAAGAAAAAGAGACTGAGACAACATATGGGACCACATCAAGTGCTACTCAGCATGAGCAAGGCTAGACCAATAGGCCAATCATACAAATGGGGGGTGCGCGCAAGAAAAATAAGGCACACAAAATGCCACCAGAATATATGATCACGGAGGACGACGTAGACCTCGTGGCCCAAATGGTCCAGGATCGAACAATAGAGGATTTTGATGAAGCCCAGTGTCAAAGGGATAGGATTCAAGATGAGCTGGCAGACATGAGGCAGCTCCTCAAGCATATCAGAGAAACACAGAGGGTCGGTAGAGGAATAGAATTAGTCCCCACAACATCACAGACAGGAGCCAAGGTTGGATCGAGCGAGTAGGATAAGATCCAGACGACAACACAACCGAGCTCGACATTTCACGTTACACCCAACATGCTCCACATGGATGAAATTGTGGGTCAGACACCCTTGAAATATTTGGCCCAAATATAGTTGGTAATGACGTGGATACCAACTAAGGAATTGTATAAACTACAAGTCAGTGTCGTGTAGGAGGTATAGTCGCGTGCACACACAGATGCAACATAACTGCAACAGACAAAGGACAACATAGAAGCATTGGAATTGGTTCTCGAGCAGGTCAAGATTGAGACCAAAGATGAGAAAGATAACACTGATAGGCTCGAGCAAGGATTGGTTGTAGCCTATGACAAAATTCCAAAGAGCGCACATACAATAGAGCTCTCGACGATGCATAAGATTGATAATATTGTGGAGAAAATCAATCAATACAGGCAGAACATCGAGAACCTCCAGGAACAACTCATCCCTACCACTCCCCCAGAGGTGAAGGAGAAAAGGAAGTGACAGAGCAGATGGAGGAGATGAAGTGACAAGTCCTCATAGATGTTGACTTGTTCGATAAAGAAGCAAAACTATGGACAAAGATGGAGTAGGATAAACACGTCCAACAGTGGGACCAGGAAGAGGAAAAGATAAGTGAAAATATCCAGGACCTCAAGCAGAGGCAGAAGACGATTTCGATCACTGAGCGCCTCAAAGGAGTACATGATATGAAGAAGCTGCAAGCAGAACTCATAGTCGTATAGACACAAAAGAAGGAGCAACAAACTCAAATGGAACCTCTCCAAGAGCAGGCAACGGAGGTCATTGTGCAGGCAGAAGAGGCAAAGAAGAACATAGCACAAACTTAGGTAGAGTGCGCAGAGATGATCATCGGCGAGATTGCAGCGCAAGTATTGGACGCACTCAGAGAAAAGACCATGCAGGCTCAAACACAAGAAAAGGAACTCACAGAGAAGTTGGGGGCCTATTGGATGTAGGTCGAGTCAGGAAGAAAGGTTATTTTTGGAGGAGAATCATTCAAGGAGGAAAGGACAGCTGGAAGTAGAAGCATCACATGTAAGAGAAGCAGGCAAGGTGCGCATGCAAGGAAGACCTAACGATTCTAGGGTTAGGATTTTTGTAATGTATTGTAATGGCTAGTGAGCCAAGGATATAAATAAGTAGTACTTAGAGGAAGATAAGAGGGACAGAGACACAAACACACACAAAGGGAGAGAGAATTGTAAGAACTATACAAGTCATTAAGTTGGTGAGCTAGGGAAGTAGTGAGTGACTCGATCCCGAGGGTTAGATCGTAGGATGAGGAGCCCGGTGCGATCTAGTCAGCCTCACAGGGATCGAGGAGCCTGTGAAAGAGAAGGAGACCTAAGATTGTAAACACGTGCGACGTGATATATTATTGAACCATAATAAAAGATTGAGAGTCAGATCTTTGTGGATGTATCCCAGGAGGGGGTGAACCACGGTAACACCTATGTTATGTGAATGAATGTATGCGTCTTTATGGTTGATTAATTGTTGAATGTTAGATGAATGCATTAACTAGTTAGATATGGTATTCCACGTGCATGAATAGAATGACTAATATAATTAGATGTTACACTGAATGAATAAAGATTACAGAGTACAACCATAGATCTCTTCTCATTCATAGGTTTCAAACACTTGAGTATTGCAGCCACCCATAGATATTTCTTGGGTGAGACTGCGTACTACACTCTGTGTGTTGTGTTTCCTTCTAGTCTACCAGAGGGGCTGATAGTTTTAAAGAGATTTCGTTGAGAGCTTATCAAATCTGAACTAGGGTCAATCTATGATAGTAAGATAAGAATCAGAATAACCCATAAGGAATCCTAAGTAATACAAATACCAATACAAGAAGAGTAAAAAACCAACATCCAACAACTTCAAATGGTTACCCATGCATCTTAGGGCTGGTTAGCACAATGAAAAGATTTGCTATAAAGGGCATCTGTATTTGAGAAAACAGTCCACCTTTAAATAAATAATGTTATTTGAACTCCATGCATCTCCAATAGTAGGTCATTTTGTCTTTCATAAAACATATGAACAGATGGAAAATTCATTTTTTTGAGAAGGCATGAAGAAGGAAATCCATACATTTTTGGTAGAATACGACCTTTGTCTATGGCACAAGGGAGAAACAATGAAAAATCCAAGTAAACTACAACCTTTACCTATTCCTCCAACTGTATGGACTAATATTTCTATGGACTTCATTGTGGAGTTACCCAAATCATGCAATAAATCAATCATCATGGTTGTGGTTGATTGCCATTCTAAATATGCTCATGTTTGTGCTCTACAACACCCATTTAAATCTTCCATGGTCACTCAAGTATTCATGGATACTATCTTTAAATTCCATGGTGTTTTACAATCTATTATAACAGACCGTGATCCCACTTTCATAACAACTTATAGAAATAGTTTTTTAGGCTCCAGGGAACTCAATTGCATCTTGGCACTACCTATCACCCCCAATCTAATGGTCAAACAAAAGTTGTCAAGAGGTGTTTGGAATCATATTTGAGGTTCTTTAATTTAGAAATACAATCCTGATGGGTTTATTGGTTATCCCTAGCAAAATGGTGGTACAACAACATATCATGGGGACACTCGCATGACCCCCTTTGAGGTTGTCTATGGCCAAAATTCCCCATTAGTGATATCCTAATTACCATAACTCCCTAAGGTACAGGAGGTTGAAAAACCCTCATAGGTAGGGATGACATTCTTCACACTCTCAAATATAATCTAGTCATGGCTCATAAATATGAAGCAATAGGTTTATCAACATCACTTTGAATGCCATTTTGAAGAGGGGGGTTAGGTGTTCCTTCATCTGCAGCCTTATAAGTAGTCTTTCCTCAAAGAAAACCACCACCAAAAGATTGATCTAAAGTCTTATGGCCCCTATAAGGTCCTCAATCATATTGGGCTAGTGCCTACAAATTAGAACTTCCAAGCCACTCTAAAATACATTCAATATTTCATGTTTCTTTCTTAAATAAAGTGATTGGATCTCATTGTTGTGTTCAAACCAACCTTCCCAAGTTGGATGAAGAAGGTTCCACTTAGTTGCATCCTAAGGCCATCCTTGAAAAAAGAGAGAGTTTTCTCCATTAGCACACTATCTAGAAGGTCATAATTCAATGGAAGGATACACAACCCAAGGATGCCACATGGGAACCACTAGAGATCCTTCAACAATTCCCTCATCTCCAACCTTGAGGACAATGTTGTTTTTTAAGGGGGGGAGCATGTTAGGATCTTATTCTCCATGATCCCCTAAGTAGATAGATAGATTGATATGTATTTATATGTATGGAGATCATCTCCAGTAAATAAGGCTCATGTAGTAGTGTGCAAGCAAATAAATTTAAGGAGGCTTACTAGAAGGTTATGCCTACTAGAAAGTTCCTTCTCTAGAATGTTCCTAGGAAGTAAATAGTATTATATAAAGAATTATAAACAAAGTAATGGTTTTTCCAATTGGTGGGGCCCTAGACAACATGGAAAGTAGGTAATGATCAACGCATCAAGGTTGGTCAGGACACTTGGTTGGGTGTAGGTGACATGTTTAGATTTTCGGCCCTCTTCTGAACCACCTTCATTTCGTCAATATTTACATGCTCTCGGACGTTAGTGTGGGCGTACCCCAGCCTAGAGGTAGAGAAAGCTAGAGGGACATGACCTCTCTTGATATTCATGTTGAGTTGGTAGAGGAGTGGGATTCTTTTGTTTCTCTTCTTTCTGGGAATTCCATCTCCCTTGAGAGTGAGGATGAAGATTCCTTGTGTTGGAATCTTAATCCTAAATTCAGTTCCTTCACAACCAAGCTAGGATATAAAGCCTGGTTCGAAGATTGTCAACAGTCATTGCCCTCTAGGTGGTGGAAACACCTTTGGAAGATAAAAGCCCCTATCCATTGCAAGCTAACCTATTGGCTTACCCTGAAAAAAAAATTGTTAACCTAGGATAATGACTTGAAGATGGGATGGATTGGGCCAAATCGATGTGCTTTATGTAAAGAAGTAGAAGATTTTATCTCTCATTTATTTGTTTCTTTTCCATATGCAGGGAAGGTCATGGAATCTATAAAATCTAAGCTAGGGGATTCAATGTCCTGGTCCAACGAATATTTGGAAGAGGTAACAAAGTGTTGGATGATGGATCGATCAGTTTATTTGTATTCTAGTCTCTCTAGTTTGTTGGTGAATAATCTTTGTTGGGTCCATAACACATATATTTTCAAAGACTCCTTTGTTCCTCCTAAAATTATTGTTGTGGTCACTATAAATTAGGAAAATGAAATCAAATTGGATACTAAATAGTCAAAGCAGAGGTGCCCCATAATGCCATCTTTGGATCTAGGCACTCCTTGGGGCTTCTTGGACGGGGCTTCTCAAGTTAATCCCCCTAAGTGTGGGGTTGGTGTGGCACTTTATTTCAACCAGTCCCGTTATATTTTTATCAGTTTTTTCCCCAAGAGGAGGATCTAACAATCGGGTAGATTTCATAGCTTTAAGGACTCTTTTGAACTTAGCTGAAGAAAAAAGAACCAAAAAATTGTAGGCTCTTGGGGACTCTAAGTTGGTTATCGACTGAGCTCAAAGAAAAAATAATATTCAGAATATAATGTTGGACCCAATTTTGAGAGATATAGAGCACTCCTTCTCGGCCTTTGAATGGATGTATTTTCACCATATTCTGAGGGAAATTAATACAAAGGATGATGGGCTCTCTAAGAAGGCTCTGGATCTTCACAATGGCGCTTTCATTTTCTATGAATTTTTTAATGGTGTAGAGATGGAAGTGTTGGAATTCATAATTTAGAGGCCTAATGGTAACTAGTTTAAAGTATGTAGGTCGAGGGAAATGAAGGAAGGATTTTTGAAAAGTTTTATGTATGAACAATTTTTTGAATGGTGCCTAAAATAGCCTTATGAACGAATGTAACATATTCTTTTTTGAATATAAAGGCTTTTTTCCAAAGGAAAAAAAAAAAAAAGTAATGAGATGTCTTTTGAAGTTTTTTGCAATCAGGACTCTGCCCGATTGGAGTTTCCCCCCTCGAAGAGGCAAGAGAACATTGATTCTAGTAATAAAGGTATAACATTTTGGTGTTATTTTTTTTCTTTATTTGGAAATTTTGGTTGCAATTTTCCTTTCTACTATAAATTTGGGAAAAATATGTCATTTATTCTTTATATCTTTTATTTTTCTAATAAAAAACATCACATGTTTTGACATCCTTTCCAAACCATCCCTACTTATGGGTATTGTACAAGATCAAGGACATGATCACCCTCACTAGCTAATAAATCCAATACCTTTGGATTGACTAGCCTACACAACCACTGCCCCTAGCCTCTCTTGGGAGACGTCCTCCTTGACATGTGTATATGCACATCAGTCATCAGTCCAGAAGGGAGGTTGTCAAATGTAGGTCGAGTCAATAAAAACCTCTCAAAAAATAAAGTAAATAACTTTGAAGCAAAGGGGAAGAAAATCCTCCCTTCAAACACAACATGACATCGATCTAGAAAAAAACAAAATTGTCACAAAAAATGGAAGACCACCTAGTCAATATGGGCCTCTAAACTAAGCTATCTACATAGTGCATCATAGGGAAACTAATGCATTTTCCATATGGGATATAGTGTTGGTGTCATGACCATGAGAAACATGCACCTAACCTCCTCCGCACCAAATGCATGTAAACACAATTGGACACCAAAAACCTAGAAGGAACTAGGTTCAATGATGGCCTTACTAACATATCTCTACACATATTCCAATTGGCTCTCTCCCACAACACCGGGTGGAAAATTGGGGAACTAGAGGAAATCCTTCTCTCTCCTAGATAGATTTATAATAAAATTAATGTCCTCCTTTAGGGCTAGTACCATAGATCAGGTTCAACCCTCGATGTCTACCTAGCATGATCCCAACAATGGATCAACTATGTTAACAAGTGCAAGTTCCTCTTGAGGGATGTATCCTCCTCATAAAACTTGAGGAGGCCAACATCCCTCAAAGGGATCCAAGTCTATGTTGTGGTAAGATGAGGGTACATATCCCTCTCTCTCTCTCTAGCCTCCCACTCTTCTAGAAAGTTGTACATGTCCACCTACTATTGTTGTTGTCATCATCATTGTCTCTAATTCACATATAAATTTCATTAGTTGCACATACACACACATAGCATAAACAATCTATAATAAAGAATGACTCGACTAATTAGAGAGGGAAACTTATAATTAAATGACAAATAATAGAAGGAAAATGATTGAGTGTTTTTCATTTTAAAATGTTTTTTTTTTCTAAATGATTGAGTGTTTTCCTTTCAAGAGCATAGGAGAAAGACTCGAAAAAGAGCATAGGGGGTTCAAGCTACATAGGGAAATGCCTAATTTGGCATTTTTGTGTAGAAAAAGATAATAATTGAGAACCCATATGGGGCTAAATACAATAAGTAGGTTATTCAGTCATGCTAGAATGGATCCGGGAAAAAGGAAGGGACCATTTTTAATATTATCAAAAATATAAGTTATTTTTTTGGAAAAAAAATTGTGTAAAACACATAGATGCACTGTCCACAATGCCAAATATACCTCAACACACCTTAGCTGGTGTGCCTAAGTAAAACCTAATGCACCATGAAAGTGGATAAAGTTTTTATTATAATTATCGATAATTGGGGTGCCACTTGTACAAGGGCATCAAGATTGCAACAATGCACCTTGTATCTCCCAGTGCACTACCAACAACGCATTGGTACATTTTGAAACACACAGTCAAGCTAGGAAAAAATTATAGCCTAGGATTAATGATCTACTTACAATACATTGGTGCACCAACAATAATGCCTCTAAGTTTCATTTCATGTATTGATGAAGAGAAAGAATCATTTGTATTAGTTGGCTTTAATGATGCTCTTGTTATGTACAATATCATTGGTGTCGATGTCATTATACATTCACAAATGCATTGGTAAGCACAAAAAAATGTTTAGTTAAAATTTTCCTATCAGTGTGCTTGATATGCATGAAAGAACCACTAACTATGCCTCCTTACATTTCCTAGAGCACTAACAAGCTTGAGATATTTTTTATATACAAAAAGCTCTCAATAGTGCACATGTAATATGAAGAAGCACTACTTATGGTAATTCCACATATTATAAAAATCACCAAGAAAGGTAGGTTTTTTTTTAATGATTTGTTGGCACACTGCATGTAACTTGGTGACGCACTGCTAATGATGCATCCTATAAATTTATATGACACGCTACATAGTTTGGTGCGAGTTGAATGACTTGAATGTACCGCATGGAATTTAAATTTTTTTTTTTTGAAGAAAAGGCCAAATTTAAGCCAAAATCAAAATTTTAATCCACTAAAAATGTAAATGATGAGGTAATAAACAATTTACCTAGTATCTTACCTACCAAGGAGGCATTGTTGTTGCATAGAGAAAAAATGAATGTGATACCATTTTGAAAACGAACCAAATCCATGGGCAAAGCAAAGGACTCAAGGATTCCATAACATAGTAGTGATGACAACAAGACGATCATATGGGGATGGTGAGCATAACATAGTAGTGATGACAACAAGACGATCATATGGGGATGGTGAGCATTGGTGCTTGTGAGGTTGGAAGCACTAAATGAAATGTAAAAATAAAATTATGGTTTGGTAAAATGTTTTTTTTACCGACCCTGGTGCACTTTCTAGCAAGACACATTGATGGATTTACAAAATAGTAGTACACCATTTTATTTTAAAAAAAATGTAAGATGGTGATATATTCAATGGTGAGCATCAATCTGTGTTTTAGTTATTAATCGCATTGGTTAATTTTTTAATGTTTTTAAACAAAAACCTATGTTTTATAACAAAGTGTCTAAACTTTCTTCAATGCTTCTTACATATAGTTTCACTAGTGCACTTATAGTCTTACAACACACTATAATGCGGGTTATAAAAAATGAAACGTTATTTGATGCTCCTTTTATGGGAGCATCGATATGTTTTGGTAATTTTTTAAATAAAAACCAATATTTCATAGCAAAATATCTAAACCTTACCAAATGCATTCTAGATATTAACGTAACGACAAGATCACATGTTTTTTCCTTAACATAAAAAAAGTATTATAATAATATGGGGGTTGTTGGATAGCTAATAGTGGTTACATCAACTGTACAAAATTTTCAAAAAACAAAACGAAGTTGTCCTTTGCTCCTACAAAAAGTAATTCAAAACATAATATGTGATAAACATTCTAGGTATTCTTGCTTATGGCATGATTAACAGAAGTGCCAAAAAATCTATAACTTTCAAGTACATAAGAATTATTGGAAGACTTGGTTACTATTAGTTTCTTCCTACCCTGCATAAGAGGTAGGGGAGTGTTGTTGTCCCAAGTCCATTGGTTGCTCGGGCTAAAGGACTATAACTTCTTCCTTGAAATTATTTTGTGTTGAGTTGTTGGATGCCTGATTGTTGGAGGTTGAAGATAGTTTCTTTAGGGAGTTTCAAAGCCAAGTTTCTCACCATATTACATTCAACTTCAAGAAAACTTATTCTGTGTTTTTGATGAATCAACATATTCATAATGTTAGCATGATGTGAGATGCAATGGTGTTCTATTCCATTGATCTTTGAATTAATTGGCATTAGAGTTCTTTTGTTGAAATGAAATCCTTCTTTGTGTCTCTTCTAAACTCGAAGATATCCCTATTGTCCATGTTGTACTTTCCAACTATCCTAAACAATTGAGAGCAGATCTGGCAAGGGAAATTATGGAGCTAAGAGAGAGATATCTCTCTTGAACTCTAGAAACTAAATCTAAAATTGAAATAAAGTTAGAACCAGAGACAAATTTCTTTGCATCAAGAATTCCCAAGCACGATCACATGTTAGTGTTGCATTGTTCATTTATTATTATTATTTGGATACAATGTGCCATTTCTTGGGGTGCATTGGCGCATGCTGGAACTATTAAAGACATCATCTAATGTTTGAATTTTGTAAAATAAAAACTTATATTTTATAACAAAATGTCTAAACCTAATTCAATGTTCCTTACATATAGATGCACGGGTGTGCTTATACTCTAACAATGCATCATAATGTGTAACTCCAAAATATCAATTTGTCAATTGGGTTTATCTCAGGTGGTTGGAAGGAATGATTGTTATCCTCCCCATCCAAGTTTAGTTCCCACAAGTGACATGTTGAGCTCTTAACGAGTATATTATTGTAATGGCTTCAAGCCCTGTTGTTGACTAGTGTTGTGCCTTGAAGATTCTAGGGTTTACCTTGGGTATCATCCTCGAAACAAGGGGAAGTACTCAGGGGTTTCCATGGGCTTTGTAACCTAGATTTTTTTTGCAAAATAATAAAATGTTATGTGATGCTCTTATATAAGGAACACGCATGTGCTTCATCTATGGGAGCACACATATATGTTTTTGTAATTTTTTAAATAAAAACCAATATTGCGTAGGAAAATGTCTAAACCTCATTCGATGCGTTGTAGATAGTAATGCACCGATGTGCTTATAAGTTTAAGGCACATATTTTAAAGATGTTTAACATTAAAGTAACCAATATTTTTATTCGTTGATTAGCGATATCGATATTTGGTATACCTAGTTATTTAACACACCAATGCACCATTGTTATGAGCACATCGATGCACTTCATAGAATTTAAGCACACCGATTAAAAGACTCTCTTAAAACCTCTAGTCATCTGCCTTCACTAACAACCTTTACTATAAATGGACAAGATAAAATTTATTTTAAGAGATTCCACAAAAACCTCCACTAAAAGATGTTTTCATTGTAGTGTTGGCAAACAAGTTGAAAGCTTTCTTGAACTCAGAAAACTTGAGATTCATAAGTTTCTCCATTATTTTTAAACAATTCAAATAGAGAAACCACCCTCGAAAAAACCAAGTGGATACTTTGACTTAAATTCTTAGATATCTTTGGGGGAGCACAATCAAGTTAAAGTGCCCAATTGCCTTACTCCCTTGAATCTATATATATATATATATATATATTTAAAAAGTGTAAATGTCTTTGAGGGACTCTTTATACAATATTTTTAAATGAAATTAAAATGTGCAAATTGATGTGTCATTACTATATTCCAAGGACAAGGACTCAAATTCTTTAAATCAACATTAAAACTTAATGGATGAACATATTTCCAGAACCGTAAAAGATTTAAAGTTTATTTTTAGATGAAATTAAAATATCATTATGACACTCGAGGACTCGATGTTTTTAAATAAACATTAAAGATAAGTGTGTAATATATTTTCAAAACATTAAAGATAAATGTGTAATATATTTACAAAAGGTGAGATGATTCCGAAGACGGAATGAAGCGAGGCGGAAAGCCAACGCGGCTAGGGCCCAAACCCTAGCCGCCTCCGGTCTGGATTTTCGTTTGCAGGAGCTCGGATTCGTCTGTAGCAGCCGATCAGAGCGTCCCTCCCGCGATTTTCACGCCAAAGCGCCCCTCCTACGATTTGCAGCGGCCAGAACGTTCCCCCTGTGATCTGCACGCGGTTTTGAGCAGCGGTTGTGCCTCTGCGATTTTCTTGTATGAAGGTGGCCGCCGCCTTGCTACGATGGCCCCAAAACCGATTGCCGAGATGGAAGAAGATCTTCTGGAAGCATTCAAAGCATTAGTCCGCTCGACAGGACCTAAATCCAAGCCTCCTATCTCATCTAAGTTTGTTAAGAAGATGGAGGAGATCCCTTCGCTGGAGCTGTCTCCAGAGGAGCCTTGTAATCTTGCCCTCATTCTGGCATAAAATGCCCTCATCGATAAGTTTACGGGGTTATGGCCCAGCCCCAAAACAGTGGAGGCATGGATGGATGATCGTTGGAAGTCACTGATACAGGGAGAAGTCTCTTTGTGCGCAGTAGGCAGGGGTTTTTTTGTCTTCAGTTTCTCGAGGACGGAGGATCATGATCTAGTTTTCAGATCTGGACCCTATTTCATGGGGGCGAGAGGGATGTTCTTAGCCCCCTGGACACTTGACTTCAATCCCGGAGCCGAAATCGCCGCAGCCCCTGTTTGGGTTAGACTGCCTCATCTTCCCTTGCATCTTTGGGGGAGAAGATCTCTGGAGGACATTGGAAACAAGCTCAGGCGTTTCCTGGACAGTGTGGAGCCGAAAGGGGATCAGTTTACCTACGCTCGAATTTGTGTTGAGGTTAACCTTGAGAAAGGCCTCCCGGAAGCCATTAAGCTCTCCTTGGGGGAATGGTTCCATATCCAAGAGCTGGACTATGAGCAAATTCCTTTTAAGTGCCTCTGGTGCCATGCTTACGGTCATTTCGCAAAAAGATGCCCCAAAGCCTCTGGGGAGCCGGGACCAGTCAAAGAAGATGATTTTCAGCCAGTTTCTAACAGACGAAGGCAGCAAAGGCAAAAGGACCCACTTCCCCAGGCTCCGAAGGCCACTCATTCAGCAGAGGCAACTCTAGAAAATAAAAACAACTTTGATGCGTTGAAGGAAGATGAAGCCCTAGACCCAGAAACAACAGCAGTTAAGGGAAATCCTCCGACAGACGAAAGCTTTCCGGATACCATCCCTCCAGAGTCAGTAGCAGCGAGAGAAATTCGGGACTC
>JZKD02S1728512.1:50745-90283 GCA_000966675.3 Picea glauca
ATAATAACCTCCTTTGGATTTTTAAAATTCATCCTAGTTCACCCAAAAATCCTCCTGGAAGTCAACTGGTCAAAATATCAGTTCAACAGTCCTAAAACAAAGTTTTTGCAGCACATTCTACAACACATTTCGCAACACATTCCATAGAGCATGTCCCAATTCAAAACACATGTTCTAGTTCACAAAGACAAAGGAAAATCAAGTGGCTACACTCCTTTCCTGACCTCTATTGGCACAGGGGCAGACCCAGGGTTTAGCTCCAAGAGTGCACCAACAAGCCCTAACTACTGGCCCTTTCGGCAACACTTGCGAAGCATATGCAGTCTCACTCGAAGTAGCTATGAGGGGGTTGCAAGACAAATATGTCTACAACCAAAGGGGATATCAAGTGGATCCAATACAAGAACAATACATCATTTATATATCACTTACCTGCTCAGATATACTCTACACAACTATATATCAGATCTAACACAGTAATGCAATAGAAGTATATCAAATGGAAAAGAACAGAGAAGCGAACACACACAACACAAGATATATGTGGTTCACCCTCTCTGTAGGGCTGCGTCCATAGAAATATGCTTTATTATATATTAATATGAAGCATACAGTTCTTGTCTGCGTTCTCAGCTAGCATATCTTCTCTCTTCTCCTCTCTATCTCTCCTCTCCCTGCACACCTAGCTGTAGGGTTGATCTTCGCACCCAGCTGAAGATATTACAATACCAGAAGGCTCTCACACTTATCACTTCTCTCTCACACAACAATAATCACTCATGCCAATAAAAAAACTAGAACCAACAATACCAACACCCTAAATACCAAAACCCTAGGTGTCTAAAATCCTAGGTCAACTTGACCTATGTTTTTAGGGCTTCGCCAGCCTGTCTTTCCCTCCTTCTCGAGCAGTGCTCCAAAGCATACAACGCTGTATTTTTACACTTGTTGATTTATCCATGGTCCATCTTCCTTTTTGATCTGTCATCCTCAATCTTCTCGCCCAACGTCTTTATTTCTCTTACTTCACTCCGTATTTTCTACTCTTTTTCTCACTTCGACCCAGTAACAGTCACTGTGTCTTTCGCGCAGTTCACATTTTTCCTTTTCTTCCTTAATCTTTGCTTACTTCCATAACCAAGGGCCAATAGGCCCTCAAAACTCACCTGTGACTCATCCCGAGGCACTTCATATCTGATCCTTATATTTTTCTTTGACTTTAAACTTCACAGGGCAGCTTGTTCTTTCAATTCTAGTTCTCCCTTACCTCCTTGTGCAGATCATCTTTTCTGTGTCTAGTACCCAGTTTCAATTGCACCTGGTACCTATACCCTTTTCCTTTTTATTTTACTGAGAGCTGCGAGGCAACTGTTTGTTGCAATACTATTTCAACTGGCTCCCATTCACTAATCTTTCCTTCCATTCTCCATTCAAAGTCTTCAATTGCAAAACTCCTCCTTCTGTTACATAGGAAAACTCATATGGCCCTAGCCAATGCGTTCTAAACTTTCCTGGATGCTTCATGAACTTACTATCATATACCAATACCATATCACCTTGCTTAAATGATTTCTTTTTGATGTGTCTGTCATGGTATGCCTTCTCTATTTCTTTATGAACTTGCTGGTTAAATCCTGCAATAAATCTGTCTTCCTCCAGTTCGACCAACTACGCAAGCCTCTGTTGTACAGCGCTAGTGTCATCCATATTTGTAAAGGCTTCAATTCTCAGACTAGGAACCAAAAATTCCATGGGTACAACTGCTTCTAGATAATAGACCAATTTGAAGGGGGTCTGCATGGCCAGTTTCTTGCAAGTAGTTCTATAGGCCCATAATATTGCTGGTACTCTGAAATCCGAGTCATCCCTGTTCACATTTCATATCTTTGTCAGTGCTCTCTCCAAGATTTTACTGAATGCTTCAACTGTCCCATTTGATTATGGATGATAGGGTGTGCTCTTCTGATGGTGAACTTCAAATTCTTGAGTCAAGGCTTCAACGGTCTTATTGATGAAATGTGTGCCTTGATCACTCATAAGGATCTTCGGGCATCCAAACCTAGTTATGATATCATCAAATATGAAGTGTGCAATTTTAGTTGCACTACAATCCTTAATTGCTCTTGCTTCTTCCAGAAATTTATGTAAAAACTCCTTAAACGCTTCGACCACCACCCTGGAAAAGATGGTTGGTGCATTCTTCAAGCCAAATGGCATCACTGTATACTGGTAGGATCCCCCTTCTATTGCAAATGTGGTCTTGTGGCGATCTTCCTTGGCAATTCAGATCTGATGGTATCTTGAAAATCCATCTGTAAAAGAATATTCCTCCTGTACGCCTACATTGTCTAACACTTCGTCAGTAAATGGTGTAGGGAATGAGTCATGCAAACAAAAATCATTCAGCTTCCTGAGATATACGTAGATCCTAATCTCTCCTATCTTCTTGTCTTGTGCCACCATAGGGCTATTCCATTCTGACTCTTTGACATGTTCTATGATTCCTTCTTCCAACATTCTGTTGAGCTCAATTTTCACTTTCTCCTTCTATTTAGGGTTCAATCTATAAGGTCTCTGTTTGACTGGTCTGGCATCTAGTTTCAAAGGGATCCTCATCTCTCCCATAGGCCCTTTAATGCCCTTCATATCAGTAAAATTGGTTGGAAACAAGTCCTGATACCCATGTAACAACTCTGTGATCTTGTCAATAGTGAAAAAATCCCAATAATCTCCAACATTTGCAAGTTTTGGTGTCTTCTCTCTTCCAATGTTGACTTTCTTGATCTTGATCAACTGTCCAATGAATGGTATCTCAACCCCTGGTACTTCCACATCTCTCTAACCTTCTGTTTCTGCGATGTTCACCTTCCTAGGATCATCGTATTCATCAACATTGATGTTGTAACAACCTTGCAGTTTCTGGAGAGGTGCAGTCCATTCGTCCTCTTCTTGTTCTAAAGGGAGGCTAGATGCCTCTTCAAATACTTTCTGTCTTACGACTTGTAATGCTTGATCTACTGTAGGATATTGGATTTCAAAAAAAAAGGCAGTTACAAAGTTTTGGGTCATACCTTCCCAATCTGTAGTGATGAGACACAGTTCTACTTGTAGGTACCATTTTAAAGGGGTTGTGTCCAACGTGTTTATGAATTTTTTCACCCACTTCTCTTGAGGAATGTTTCTCTAGGATTCCTTGCAACTTTGCACATGGTCCTTTGGGCAGCTTCGACCTATGTACCTAACTTCTCAGCTTTCTACTTGTTCTAAAAATTGCACTGTCATAAAAGTGAGACATTGTACCCAATATGTAATATTGTTTTTGTGTGTCCCCCACCATCTCGTTGGAGTTTATTTCAGGGCCTTATCCATTGCCAACAATATTTTTTGTGTTGGCACAATTTCTTCAAAATTCACTAAGAATTCTTCTAAATGATTCAGACTGTCAAAGGTGGGCAAGTTACTTACTGTTGTGCCAATCCAATGAAATTCTTGGGTTAATATAGAACATCTCCTTGTAGATACTTCGTACATTTTGTTCTGCCAGTTCTCCAGTGCTTCTTCTGAATCCGATGAACATGTGTTGTCACTTCGCCAGCTCAAATTTGCATCTGTCGTAGGATTAATGTAGTCCTGTTGTATGGCTGTTAATTTGTATATGTTTTCTAGTTCATATGCATGGTCTTCTTCTCTGATGGGTTCTATGTATCTATGACCTTCATCGGGATATAAAGGTGCGATGACCCTAAGGCCATATCCTTCAAATGTCATTCTTATTTTCTTTAAATCAACCACAGTGGAATTATTAAAATCCCAATCAATTCCTAACAACGTAGGGTAAGGACAACTATCATCAACTATTTCAATCACCTCAAAGTCTAAAAATGTCCTTACTCCATCGATGTCCACAGGGACATGTTCCAATCTGCCAAAGGGGTTTATTGTCTATTGGTTATCCATTGTAAGCTTGATAGGGGAATAGATCAATGTAGGTTTTCCCATCAGTGCCTAGGTTTTCTTTATCATGACATTAACCTCTGACCCTAAGTCGAGGACCACATAGTCTATATCATACTCTCCAATCTGAGCATTAAGGTGTAGTTATTTATTTTTCCTTCTCTTCTTGGATAGTTGATGTATTGTTTTATTCAGTAAAGGATCTACCCTTCCTATCTCATACTGTCTGACCAAATTTGGAGTTCTTGTATGGATTTCACATATTTAATCATCTCTATAAATGTATACAAGAAACTGACAAGTTTACTCACCTCTTTTCCATCTCCAGGCAAAGTAGACAGATCAAATGCCATAGGAATTCCACATTCTCTTACTTCTGGTCGTGTCTTCGATGAAGAGCCTTGGTCTCTCCCGAATTCTTTTCTTGCCTCCTTGAAGATTTGTTTTTCTTTCTGTGCATCAAACACTTGTGTCTTCTCTGTAGCTTTCCTGACTCTTGATTCTTCTATAGACTTTCCTTGGATTACTCTATCCTCTTCTGTAACAACGCCTCCTCTAGTGATAACATCGACTCTTGAATCTTCTCCATGAGGTTCTTCTTTTATTAGTTGTATTTGCAGGTTCTGCTAAGGTCCTTGTCTCTCCTGAAGCTTAGCTAGTAACACAAGACAATATTTGATAACATGCTCGAAGGATTTGCAATAGTTGCAAGTCATACAAGGGTTATGGTAGTCCCTTTCCAAGTTTCCTGGCTATGCACAGTTATAACAAATTATCTATCCTCAACCTCAACCCATACCTCCTTCTCTTCCTCGGAATCCACCACAAGGGTTGAAATTTCCTCTCCCAGGGGAGTTATACTACGTAGTGCTTCCTTCTTGTTGTACTTCACCTTGAATTTTGTATATATCCCTCAACCTTTCATGCATGAGATTGTAATCCCTACAGTCCCTGTCATCATGTCCTACCGACTTATAGAATGTGCAATACAGATTTGTGGGTGTCTGGACATATTTTTGAAAATAGTAACATTCACCAGGGTGATGTTGATTTCTACATACCTCACACCAGGGTAGGGTAACTTGCTTCAAGGGGCTCAGAGCTCCAAAGGCCAAGTATTCATGAAATAGGGGACAATGTTCCTTGTCATGGCATTTTGATTTGCATCTGACACACCATATGTATTCTCTTTTATCTTTTCCCTCATTTTTGTTCATGTCTTCGACCTGTAGTGACAAACTAGTTAGCTAACTCAAGATTTGAATCATAACTGAGCTGGATTCTCCCATAGGGGTTGATTCTAGCTTCATGGCGATCTCCAACACCTAAGCTTGCAAAGAAATCTTCTGTTGCATCAAAGGAAATCTGATGTGTGGTAAGAGAGAAACAATGAACCATTCCTTGTTCTGCTCATCTGGGATTTGAAAACTCAAATGGCCCGTCAAGGTCTTAAATCTCTGATCAAACTCCCACATGGGTTCAACTATTCTCTTCTTGATTTCTTTATTTCTATAATGCACTGCGATTCTGACTTAGGTTTCTTGAATTTAGCAATTAGCGAAGTCTTAATGGAATTCAACAGTTTAGGTGTAGCTCCTTGGACAAATTTCATGTACCATCTTAGTGTGCGACCTCTTAGGGTAGTAATGAACTGAGCTCATTTGACAGCTTCGTCAATGATATTCTTAATACTCCACACGGCTTCACAGAGAAACCAATGTTTTTTAGGGTCTTCAAGTCCATATTCTCTAAAGGTGGGTAGCCTCATCTCATCTACCATAGATATTCCTAGGCTTCCTGACTGATTATGTGGTGGAATACTAGTAACAACACTCTAAGCGCTCTGGTGACTCTGATTACTCTGATTGCTTAATGTTTTTGAAACAACAACAGGATTAATAGTACTTACTTTGATAGTCGACATAGTTTCTGAAGATTTTGGCTCTTCTCGATGAGGTTTCTCTATCCTAACAGATTCTGAATGCTCTTCATCTATCAGATCTTCCTCTTCTCCACTATAGAAACCCTCATCCCCATATTTCTTCTTAAGCAGGTTCACAAGAGGAACTTCTCTGAACACTCTCCCACTGCACGTATGTCCAGCCTCTGTGTCGCTATTGTTGTTTGAGTTGTTCAACATTAGCCTTTTCCAATCTGACCAGCTATTGTATCTTCAAGATGTTTTTCTCATGTAATAGCATGTTGATCCTCAACTACAAATAATGTAAAAATTTTCCTCTAGGTCCCTTAAAGAAATAGCTCTCTGCTTGGCTTTACGATTCTACTCTGTCAACAACAAACTCAGTGATATACCCTCCAATGGTACTATCAAACTAGTGATCTGCTGCTCTTGACATGGTGTTATCAACTCCCTTAACCTTCTTGATCAATGCCAATGTCCAAAGCACAGGAGGTCTAGATCTAATATCAAAATAGGTATTTTCTAACCTAGCTAGTCGCTTGTATAACTCTTGATGGATTCCTCCAAATAAAATCTTGTGTATATCAGTAAATATATATCTTTCCATCCAATCCTCTATATTGATTAGGGTTCTTGTTCTGGGATTCAATGAAGTCCTTTTCTTGATCTTCTATCCACTTCTGAATCTCTATCTTCTATGGAAACCACCTTGACATTCCCTCAAGAAGATTCCTATCCCGACAACAGAACCATTTTTTGGCATAGGGGCAGACCCATGGTTTAGCTCCAAGATCACACCAACAAGCCCTAACTATTGGCCCTTTCCCCAACACTTGCAAAGTAGATGCAGTCTCACCTGAAGTAGCTATGAGGGGGTTGCAGGACACATACGTCTACAACCAAAGGGGATATCAAGTGGATCCAATACAAGAACAATACAACATTTATATATCACTTACCTGCTTAGATATCCTATGCACAACTATCTATCAGATCTAACACAGTAATGCAATAACAATATATCAAATGGAAAAAAACAGAGTAGCAACCACACACAACACAAGATATATGTGGTTTACCCTCTCTCTAGGGATACATCCACATAATTGTGCTTTATGATATATTAAGATGAAGCATATAGTTCTTATCTGTGTTCTCAGGTGGTAGATCTTCTCTCTTCTCCTCTCTATCTCTCCCCTCCCTGCGCACCTAGGTGCAGGGTTGATCTTCACACCCAACTGAATCTCTTACAATACCAGAAGTATCTCTCACTTAGCACTTCTCTCTCACACAACAATAATCACTCATGCCAATAACAAAACTGGAGCCAACAATACCAACAACAACACCACTAGAACAAACTCTCTTCCCTCATCTAGGTTCTTATTTATACATTACAATAGCTCATCGACATCCTTAGGCCGATATCTAGGTGTCAACACCCTAGATACCAAAACCCTAGGTGTCTAAAACCCTAGGTCAACTTGACCCACGTTTTCATGGCTTTGCCAACCTGCCTTTCCCTCCTTCTCGCGCGGTGCTCCAAAGCATCCAACGATGGATTTTTCTTCTTGATCAGTTGTCCACGGTCCATCTTCCTTGCTGATTTGTCATCCACAATCTCCTCATCAAACAT
Organism: Picea glauca; assembly: GCA_000966675.3. Lineage (NCBI taxonomy): Eukaryota > Viridiplantae > Streptophyta > Pinopsida > Pinales > Pinaceae > Picea > Picea glauca. Next base: position 58,257 of record JZKD02S1728512.1, read on the forward strand.
ATTTCTTTCTCTTACTTCACTCCATCTTTTTTTCTCTTTTTCTCACTTTGACCCAGTAACAGTCACTTTGTCTTCCATGAAGTTCATGTTTTTCCTTTTCTTCCTTAATCTTCACTTGCTTCCATAACCAAGCGCCAAAAACCTCTAAACAAGACAAAAAAGATCATGGAGTACCTGATGACCCTGAGTATGAAGTTGGTAATTTTGAATTTGCACTAAGATGCTTGCAACCTATCCAACCTACAACTCTCTTCCTTAACTAGTTCACAACGCTAGTTCATAACGCCAACTCAAATACAACTTGCACACTTCAAGGAGGCTGTTAGTTGATGGTATGATACAATATCTAGAGAAATGGTTAAATGTAGGCTCTGAAAACTATAAATCCTCCTTTACCTGATCAATCTTATGTGTTAACATCTGGCTCCATAAAGGATGGAGACCTCCCTATGAGGCTCCAAGAACATGTAGACCCCGTGCCTTAATATTCTGTTCATCTATGCAACCCAACCTTGCAAACTTTCATCTCTGTAAACATCCATAATTTGTGTGTTGTGCCTAATCCATTGGGCCAGTGGATTCATTCATACTGTTGTGCATCCTCTACAACTTATTAAAACTTTGAATACATGTAACTGAAAAGAGAACAAATTGCTGCAAACTAAAAATAAATGCTCATGGATGAACTTATTCATCTGCCTACTCCTACTTCTAATAAGAAATAAGTAGCTAATCATGTGTAATCATACTTCCAATAAAGCCATGAAAGATTATTATTAACATAATGATCTTCTGGTATGCAAATGAGAATAAAAGAAAAATATGACATGGGAAGTAGACAATTTATGAGCATCTTGAACTTACAACTTACCAAAATCTACCATATTCTGAACCTGTGGAAACATCGAGCCCATGTAAAAAGCCACAGGATCCCGATACTTGTACTTCACTTCCATCTGGTACATGGGACTAAATTGTTTCTCCTTATGATGCAACTCATAAACACAATTTTCCATGGATTAATCAAGAACAACAAGATCACCTCAAACTTTTTGATGATGGTCTCAAACAAAACAATTGTGAGCATGTGAAATATTCAAATAATCATGAGAATCAGATGACTGCAAGCTACTTTCATCAATTTAAAAAGACATAACATCATATGCAATATGATCTTGCTTATATTGGAACATCTCTTCATTCATCTGATTAGTTCTACTCCCATGATCTCCATCCTAAACTTCGTTTTCTGGCTAGAAATAAAATCGTTGATATGAAATTGGAAGCATATAATCCTCCAGGTCATCACAAGCCAAGAATGTTAGCCTACCTCCAATATCATTAGCAAAATATTTTGGAATAGTGGCTGGTCTTTGAACAAATTCATCATTTTATTCTACAAAATCTGCCCCATAATAATCATTAACATGATTAATTTGAAACTTGTTAATTTCAAGATCCGAAGAAGAATAAAAAATTGAATGTGATACATAAGCATGTTGAGAATGAAATTCTGAATTAGATTCCCACTGTGTATATCCTTCTTCAATTTCATCCGCATCCGAATCTAATTTTTTTTGTTCATAAACTTTGTCTTGTTCCAAACTTTCATCAGAAAATTGTTTTGGAAGCCTGCCACAAGCCCAAAATTTTTCCTATATCTCCTCAGCATTGGTGAACATTTGATCTAGAGATGAGGATTTCCTCTCTCTAAGATAAATACATAAATTAGGATATTGTGAAATCCTTCACTGTAGCATGACAACAACTTCAGATGGTTGAATGTCTTTAGGCATGCTAGTAACAACGATATGAAATCTCCAGTTGAACATGGAAAGAACTTCATTTTCCTTCCTTTTCAAAGAATAAAACTCATAGATATATTGGTCATCGGATTTATTCTTTCCCCAATATCTCATGAATATATGACAAAAAACAACCCATGATCCAATGGAACTGACTTCCAAATTTTTGAACTAGAATGCAACATATCTAACTAAAGATTTGCAAAACAACCTCATAACTACATCCTCATGCATAGCTTCAAAATCATCAATGAATTTTTCAAAAGATTTAATATGCTTTTCAGATGCAACATAATCCTCTCCATTGAAAATAGGAAGATACTCAAAAAATTCAAGAGGATAAGAATTTCAGGTAGGTGGTAGCCTTAAAGGTCCAAAAAGCTCTCTTCTTATTCTTGATTGAACTTCATTGGGCTGAACAGGTTCAATAGGTTAATGGAAATACACCATAGGGATTTCATAAGGAATCTCATCTTCTCTATTCTCATGCTTAAAAGATGAGTCAACTTTGGGAGGAATAAAGATATGGAATTCATTTTTTTCAATGGTTTCACATGATGATATAGGATCAAGATCAATGGTGTAGGAAGAAGGTAAAACTTTGTAACTCAAGGAAGAACATGCTTTTGTAATCTTATAGTCATTTAAGTAAACAAATCATAGGATAATCCTTTTGACACGCAAAGGGAAAGATAGGAACAAGCTAACGAATAAGAATAAAATTTCATGGAGAAAACTTATAAGTTGGTACCTAGTTTTCCTGCACCTCCTCATTCTTTTGTCACTTGAGTGCATTCTCCAGTGGATTCTTTAAAACAATGGAGTCTCCGTGGTAAAAAAAATAAAAAAAAATTGCAGTATGTATGTGGCCAACCTGGGTTCACCATCTAAAGATGGATCTTTACTTTGTCGTCCCCCAGGGAACATATATTCACTTCCATCCCTGGAAATGACACCATTTATGTTATCAATCCAAGATTCACCCTATATTGTATATCAGGTGAGGTTGGTAACATGCAAATAATTTGAATTTTAAATTTGAAAGATAACTTTTAAAGTCATAGGGATTTGACCATAAGGACAATCAGATCCATCTATTGTACACATTCCCAACTAAATTCTTCAACAAAAGTGGCCTTATCAATTTAATATCAGACAATAGGCTTGATAAATGAATAAGGAAACAAAACATAGGATAATCCTTTTGACACACAAAGGGAAAGAAAGGAACAAGCTAACAAATAAGAATAAAATTTCATGGAGAAAACATATAAGATGGTACCTGGTTTTCCTACACCTCCTCATTCTTTCATCACCTGAGCACGTTCTCCAGTGGATTCTTTAAAACAATGGAGTCTCCATGGTAAAAAAAAATAAAAAAAAATTGCAGTATGTATGTGGCCAACCTCAGTTCACCATCTAAAGCTGGATCTTTACTTTGTCATCCCCTAGGGAACATATCTTCACTTCCATATCCGGAAATTACACCATTTATGTTATCAATCCAAGATTCACCCTAGATTGTATATCAGGTGAGGTTGGTAACATACAATTAATTTGAATTTTAAATTTGAAAGATAACTTTTAAAGTCATAGGGATTTGACCATAAGGACAATTAGATCCATCTATTGTACACATTCCCAACTAAATCCTTCAACAAAAGTGGCCTTATCAATTTAATATCAGACAATAGGCTTGATAAATGAATAAGAAAAAGGAAAATTATGATCTGAACCTGTCAAAGATACTTCCAACACTTATGGAAGTCAACTTACAGTGAAATTCTGTGTATTAGCAAATCCTATATCACTAATGCAAAGAACGAAGACCTCACTCAATCATTGCATGAATAAGAAGAAAATTAAATCAATCACTCATTAAACATTAGTACACAGAGGAAAACAAGAAATGAGAAGGAAAATTTGATCTCCATTGATAAGGAATCACAAGTTTGAAAAAATACAAAGAAAGAAAAAAAAACATAGTGATAACCACTCTGAATTCCTTTGGTTCTAAAATCCCCCCTCTTAGATCATTCTAAAAATACTCTACTCTTGTACATGAAATATATAGAACTATAGGTCCTTCCCATATCACCAATTATAACTCCAACCCCTTTCCCAAAATAGAAATAGTTACAAACAAAGAATGTCACATTTTAACTAATTTCATGTTTTTCATGAGGTGAAATTTTGAAAAATAGGCTTCAAAATTCCACTTGTAATTCTCAAAATATAATATTTGTGTAAAATATGAGAGAGGTTTTTGTATATAATCTCTTTATAAATAAAAACCTCTCTCATTTTCTTAAAATTCATCTCCAGTTGGTCGGAATACATGTCGCAAAAAAATGTATCAAACAAGAAATCATGAAAACTAAAACAATAGGGCTCAAAGATTCGTTTTAATCTCCCAATCCGTGACACCTGTGTGAAAAATGTAAGAGGTTAAAGTTATTGGGTCCATTCTTGACAATAACCTCCTTTTTATTTTTAAAATTCATCCTGGTTCACCTAAAAATCCTCCTATAAGTCAACTGGTAAAAATACTAGTTCAGTAATCCTTGAACAGAGTTTTTGCAACACATTCCGCAACACATTTCACAACACATTTCGTAGCACTTGTCTCAATTCACAGTGCATGTGCCAATTCATAGAAACAAAGGAAAATAAAGTGTCGACACTCCTTTCCTGACCTCTAATAAAGACAAAAAATATCATGGACTACCTAATGACCTGGAGTTTGATGTTGGTAAATTTGAATTTTCACCAGGATGCTTGCAACCTATCCAACCTACAACCCTCTTCCTTAACTAGTTCACAACAACAACTCACAACGCCAAATCAAATATATCTTGCACACTTCAAGGAGGTTGTTAGTTTATTGTATGACATAATCCCTAGAGAAATGGTTAAATGTAGGATCCGAAAACCATAAATCCTCCTTTACATGACCAATCTTATGTGTTAACACATTCTTCATCCTAAAAGGCATCATTGTGTGCTGGTAGCTTCCCCACTCTATTGAAAAAGTAGTCTTATGTATGTCTTCCTGTGAAATATTTATTTGGTGGTATCTTGAGAAACCATCAGTGAAGGAATAGGCCTTCTACCTCCTTGCATTCTCCCTACATTATCCAATACTTCATTTGTAAAGGGTGTCGGAAATGGATCATGCATACATGCATCAATTAGTTTTTGTATCTCTAAGAAAATTTCGAATTCTCTTGTTTTCTTATCTTGTACTACTATTGGACTTATCCATTTTGATTCCACCATTGGTTCAATAATTCCTACTTCTAACATCTTGTCTATCTCTACCTTTACCTTCTCTTTATACTTTGGATTCAGTCTATAGGGTCTCTGTATTACTCACTTATCATCTAGTTTCAAAGGGATATTCATTTATCCTATCTCACCAACTATCCCTTTCATTTCTACAAACTTGGTTGGGAATAAATCATGATACTCACTCAGTAAGTCTGCAATTTTTTCCATAGTTTCATCATTCCAGTAGTCTCCTATATTTGCAAACATTGGATTCTCTTTTGTCCCTGTTATCCCCATTTTGTGAATAACTAAGGAGATTATGTCTTGAGGACCTCATGTTGTAGATATGCAGTGTCGATAGACAACATGACCAATAGTACCATTTCACACAGATAGAAACCCATTCAAAACCATAAATGGTCACAGTTTTTCAAATGACATCCACCACATCAACTGGTTTCTATAAGGCCATGGCCCTTGCTCCATGAGGTACAAGTCAGTATTATGGTGAGCATAATTTCAATATTTAAGTCAGTTGAGTATGTTGTATCTCATATTCCTCTATATTTCATGATATATTCTTGGACATTATGCCTTTTTTCCCGCTTCACCTTGGTGGTTGACATTTTTCCCTAGTAATTGGTCTTCCTTGGGAATGGGTTTGCTACTAAGAACAACCTTAATGAGAAATCGTATCGTTCCCGACCATACTTACCACTTTCCATCATTATTCTCCTCCATTTCCTTATCTCTTTGGATTTTAGGGTGTATTGACCCAATAAGGGGTTGTCCCTCATTCTATGAGAAGAAGGGGCTGAAGGCTCAGAGGGGTTGATGTTGGGTAAAAGATAAAATCCTTGTATAAACCTTCCATATGCTTCACCCATGGATCACCCAAGAAAGCAGTGAAACACTTATCTTTGAGTAAACGAGACTCGCAGTATAATAAAGAATGATTAAATGGTTATTTGAAGGATATGCGGTCTCATTACAAGATGAACTATCACATCCTTGAATATCTAGTGGTATGAAATTTCCATCATTTGGTCACCAAACCAAGGTAATGACTCTCAATTGCATGGATGAGAGAAAGTGGGTCTCATCACGATCCAACCTTCTCATTTCCACTTGGTGTTTGTGGGTGACATTGCCATCATCTGGTCACCATGCCAGGGTAGTGACCTTCAACCTCTCCTTATTTAATATTGAAAGAAAATATGAAGAAATAAAGATAAAATGAAATTTATTGGCTTGGAAAAAGTGCATTGAGTATGAAGGTACCACACACCCTCTACAAAAACACCCACGAATGAGACACTATGACCCTTTGTATGTCATGATCCCTATGCCCATTGAGTCTTGACCCCAACCACTTCATCCATGTTACATTGATTAAAGAGGTATCTCTTGTAAACTCTCCTTGATCTAGGGTAAGATATACCCAATAAGACACTTCGTCAACCCTCCCATATTCAAGCTTGAGAAGTCACATAGTGTTTTTGAGCAATTAATTGTTTGATATAGTGATCCTTTATGCACATTCTTATATGGATTATTTATTGATTGGATTCACTTATCATGATGTTATGACTTGATATCCTTGGAGGGCATGCTCATTTGTTTTTGCAAGACCTAGTTGGTGGACAGTTTTGGGAGAACAAGCCTAGCTTGGGCTTCCATGTGTCTACAAGCCCACAGGTTGGATTCCAAGGGCCCGCATGTTGGATGAGAAATATCATACTTGGAAGGCCTTGATGATGACTTGGAAAACATATCCCAACCCTCACTCGCCAAACAATTTTCCAGGAGGGGGAAAATGTCCTCTTTTTGAAGCTTGACATCATGTTTGGGGGCTAGGGCATGGTGGTGAGATGGTATGGGTTGGAACTTGGAATTTTTGAGGTTTTTTAGGCTTTGAATATGAAGGAATACATTTGGATTCTTGAAACATGGCTTTGGGAAGCCTTACTACCCTCCTACATCACCAACAACATTCTCCTAGTGCCAAAATGTCCCCTAAAGGGGTGACGTCCTTGTAAATTAGGATTTTATTTGTGAAAAAAAGTGAAATTTTAAATGAATTGTTTAATATTACTTTTTTAAGAGGCCAAGACTAGGTTTTTTGACCCCTAATCTTGTGATTTACCCCTTAATTTGTGGACAAGTCACCTTGGTGACATCTGTATAAATAAGAGATCTCATTTTAATATAACTCTCCCTCTTGTGAGAGGCCTTGGTATGAAATTTGCACCACACTCGGCTCCTTTTATCTCTTGTGAACTTTTTTATGGATTTCTATTGGTGAATGGTTGGTGGAAGTCTAGTGCTAGCCTTGGATGATGCTTTTATAGCTCTTACAGTGAATTGGCTTGGCATTTCTCTTGATCTTGGTATGATTTTCTACTATTATTCTATCATTTTATTCAATTCAAGTATTGTTATGCTAGGATCTAGGTGGGAAGTATAAAGGCATACACTCCCACCACAATCTTCATCATTTTATTGCTTCATCTCATTGATTATACAAGGGTTTTCTAAGAGAAGTATAAGGGCATACACCCTCTTAGGTTAAACCTTATCCTAGAGAAAATTTCCTTGGGAAGTAAAAGGGCTTACACCCCCAAGGAGGTAGTTTCTTTAGATATTTTTTTATTTTACTCCATCAACCCAATATTAAAGGCACTATTCATACTCTTTTTTGCATTGGAGAAATAAAATATTGCTTTGGGAAACATGAATTTCGATCATTTTTTCTTCTTACAAAGTGGATTGTACTCCTTTTGCCTTGAGCACCTTACAACCACTAAGGCATCCCAATAAAGGGGACACTTCTTGTTTATGTTTAAAAATTTCATCTTCAGCCATTAGGGTTTCATAAAACCTAACTCATTTGCTTGAATAACTCTCTTATCAACCATTGGATTTTGCTCAAAGTTTGCACACTTACTCTCCTTGGCCTAGCGCACTTTTTGGAAAATTTTGAGGGGATTTTAGTGGATTATTTTATTGTTTTAATACATTGAATGTTACATCCATAAGGATTAAATAATGTTTTGTAGACAAGTGTTTACAACAACCTTATATTTTGTGCTAGAATATTGGTTTTTCATCTTGAGTTTAACTAGTCTATCTCTTGTATTTTCTACTTGCTATCTATCACTTATTGAGAATCTTATAGTAACATTTTCTTGATGATATATATTTTTATCTATTTTTTAAAATTATGGACAAAAATCTTAACTTTTTGATCCAACTAACATATATCAGTGCAAAGTGTATTTTCTTGTGTCTCGGGTAGGTACAATCATCCAGAGAAGTACTATACCAGTGGGGCAACAATTAATTGACTTGCAAGGAATATCTCCCTACCTTTTATTCAACTTAGAATTGAAATTTATGTGATTCACTTCCATTTCCATCCATCTCCATCTCAATCCCCCTAGGGTAACCGAGATCGCCTCCCTAGAGTGACCTAGTCACCCTTGAAGTGCGGGACCTACATTGAGGCAACATTGGGTGTAGGATTCCCAAGTTGTAGCTCTTGCTTTGTGGTTGGGTCAGGATTTTCCCAACCTACAACTTGTGCTATAACATTTCTGCACCGCTGTCGGGGAAGATTTTGAATCTTTTTTGTATCCTAACGACACTTTGGTAAGATATCCCAATTCCTTTCCCTTAGATTTCCTGGAAACTCTACCTAAGGGACGTTCCTTTTCCATTTTCCTTGATGAGATCACCTTGAAGTTCATTTGGCGACTCCACCTTCCATGAACCCACTTTTCCCTTTCTCCCCTTTCATCCCTTGATGAGCCTTCAACTCATCTAGTGACTCCATTGAGGTATTACCCTAAGTTATGGAACCATGGCCTCACAGGACTTACCATGGGCATTCCATAATGTGTACCCTTCTCTTGATTTTTAGAATGTCCCTGGCTATCCAAATCATTTTCCAACATAATGGAGAGAAGGTTTCCCCAAATTTGACACTAATCTGTCTCTAGCAGTCACCCATGTCATGAATTATATGAAGTATGCATCGAGCTTAAATGTGCTACATGAATATGTGTTGATGACATTTTTTGTTTCTTCACTGGATTCAAGTCAAAAGGATTGGGTTGCACACTCATGTGATCCAAAAAGTATCCCTTCCTCTACAAATCTCATTGAATAATTTCTTAGGCAATATCGGCCAGCTAGTCAAAGTTCTCAAGATTCTTTCCAAGAACTCAAACACAGTCTTTGCTGAGAAGTTTTTTTTATCGATGACGAGACCATATATGAAGAAAATATTGAAAAATATCATGCTGAAGAAGATTGGGATGAGACACATGATGAAGATGAAGTATCTACTCTTCCACTTGATGAGGGCATCCATATATTTTCTTCTCCTACACATCAAGAAGATAAAATTATGAGTTATAATCCTTTTCAAAACTTTGATGATGCTTTGTTCCATGAATGTGGAAATGAAGAAAACTACCAAAAGGATCTCGATGAAGTTTCTCTTTCACAAGGTCTGAATGAGACATTGTCCTCTACTGTCCCTTTCGAAGAAGATGAAATTATCCAGTCTTTTGAAGAAGTAATCAACTTCTATGATAAAGTTGAAATTATGGAGCAACCCCTCGATACAGTTGAAGATCACATCGATGATTTCATACAGATTGGGATATGTAGATAGGATTTAGGTTGTTTCATTTTTTACAGAGATCCTATCTACGACATTGAAGGCACATATCGGATAAAGGATACAAAAATAATTCCTTAAGATGATTTCATTTTATGGCCAGATGGTCCATATATGTGCCAACCTAATGATATGGTTACAAATTTGTTCCATCCATTCAAAGGTGACCTGATGAAACATTTTTAGGATGATTTTCAACCACCATACTCAGATTTTGATAGACTCTGGGTCATGGCCTGCTTAGAGAAATTTGAGGTCCATACTACCAAACATAAGTACTTTCATGTTGAGACTTTGGGTAGGGATTTACAAACAAAGAAGAGACGTTTCTTGAGTCTGAGGAAGGAGTTTTTCTCTAAGGTTGTTCCTTACCCTGTTTCCTCTTGTTTGGGAAATAATAGGGTTTTATTTGGATCTCTTGTCCTTTCTCAACCTTCAGGGAGTAGTGATATTCTAAGTGAAGATGAAGATGAGTCATAGTTTATGTATAGTATCCCCCTTCAGAGATCGATTGATCAATCTTGTGGCTACACTTTCAAGCAGGATGATCAAGTTGATGGTTTCTTTTTTTCAGTAGGATTTCCTACCTCCCACCCATCTTCATAAGTTTTATTTCATGATCCATTATATGGGTGCTTATACTCATGATTATTATGTTCTTAAATTATATTTTTTGTATTATATGATTAAGCATAGGGGGAGATACTTTGATGAGATGATCAAATTGTTGCACTTGTTGTATGACTTCACCTGACATCATCTAGCATGTGATATTCAGGGCCCCAATGCCCCAGTTAATTAGTAGGTAAGTCATATCGATTCCCTGCATTTTCATCTTTATTTATCATACTAGTTTAGATGCATTTAATTTTCATTTTTCTCTACTTGAATATTGACTTCATGCTTAGTTTAGAAATTTTTGAAAAAATCTCAAAATTTTCTTTTTCTAGCTTAGTTGGTTTCTGATTATGATCATATGAGAAAAAGGATGAGTAGGCCATCCTTCACTTTACAGTTTGATGTTTACATGCATGAACAAGTCTACTAGGAGATGTTGTGGTTCTCATGCACTCTACAATGAGCACATGTCCCCAAGTAGGAGCCAAATGTTATCCCAATTTTGTGGATAACTAAGGAGATCATGTCTTGAGGCCCCCAAGTTGCATATATGGAGTGTCGAGAAACTACATGATCAGAAGTACCCTTTTTCACATATGGAAAACCCACTCACCACCACATATGGTCATAGTTTTGTAGATGGCATCCACCACATCAATTGACTTCCAAAAGGTAGCGGGCTTTGGTCCATGAGGTACAAGTCAGTATTATGGTGAGCATCATTTCAACATTTAATCTAGTTGAGTATGTTGTATCTTATATTTCTCTAGATTTCATGATATATTCTTGGCCATTATGCCTTTTTCCCTACTTCACCTTGGTAGTTGGCATTATTCCCTAGTAAGTGGTCTTCCTTGGGACTGGGTTTTCTACTAGGAACTCCCTTAATGATCCATCATACTATTCCCGATCATACTTACCGCTTTCCATCATTATTCCCCTCCATTTCCTTATCTCTTGGGATTTTAGGGTGTACTGACCCAAGAAGGGGTTGTCCCTCATTCTATGGGAAGAAGGGGCTGAAGTAATAGAGGGGTTGATGTTGGGTAAAATATAAAATCCTTGTATAAACCTTCCATATGCTTCGCCCATGGATCACCCAAGAAAGCAGTGAACACTTATCTTTGAGTAAAGGGGAACCACAATATAATAAAGAATGCTTAAAATTTTAGTTGAAGGATAGGAGGCCACATCATGAGTTGACCTATNTGTTTTATTCAGTAAAGGATCTACCCTTCCTATCTCATACTGTCTGACCAAATTTGGAGTTCTTGTATGGATTTCACATATTTAATCATCTCTATAAATGTATACAAGAAACTGACAAGTTTACTCACCTCTTTTCCATCTCCAGGCAAAGTAGACAGATCAAATGCCATAGGAATTCCACATTCTCTTACTTCTGGTCGTGTCTTCGATGAAGAGCCTTGGTCTCTCCCGAATTCTTTTCTTGCCTCCTTGAAGATTTGTTTTTCTTTCTGTGCATCAAACACTTGTGTCTTCTCTGTAGCTTTCCTGACTCTTGATTCTTCTATAGACTTTCCTTGGATTACTCTATCCTCTTCTGTAACAACGCCTCCTCTAGTGATAACATCGACTCTTGAATCTTCTCCATGAGGTTCTTCTTTTATTAGTTGTATTTGCAGGTTCTGCTAAGGTCCTTGTCTCTCCTGAAGCTTAGCTAGTAACACAAGACAATATTTGATAACATGCTCGAAGGATTTGCAATAGTTGCAAGTCATACAAGGGTTATGGTAGTCCCTTTCCAAGTTTCCTGGCTATGCACAGTTATAACAAATTATCTATCCTCAACCTCAACCCATACCTCCTTCTCTTCCTCGGAATCCACCACAAGGGTTGAAATTTCCTCTCCCAGGGGAGTTATACTACGTAGTGCTTCCTTCTTGTTGTACTTCACCTTGAATTTTGTATATATCCCTCAACCTTTCATGCATGAGATTGTAATCCCTACAGTCCCTGTCATCATGTCCTACTGACTTATAGAATGTGCAATACAGATTTGTGGGTGTCTGGACATATTTTTGAAAATAGTAACATTCACCAGGGTGATGTTGATTTCTACATACCGCACACCAGGGTAGGGTAACTTGCTTCAAGCGGCTCAGAGCTCCAAAGGCCAAGTATTCATGAAATAGGGGACAATGTTCCTTGTCATGGCCTTTTGATTTGCATCTGACACACCATATGTATTCTCTTTTATCTTTTCCCTCATTTTTCTTCATGTCTTCGACCTATAGTGACAAACTAGTTAGCTAACTCAAGATTTGAATCATAACTAAGCTGGATTCTCCCATAGGGGTTGATTCTAGCTTCATGGCGATCTCCAACACCTAAGCTTGCAAAGAAATCTTCTGTTGCATCAAAGGAAATCTGATGTGTGGTAAGAGAGAAACAATGAACCATTCCTTGTTCTGCTCATCTGGGATTTGAAAACTCAAATGGCCCGTCAAGGTCTTAAATCTCTGATCAAACTCCCACATGGGTTCAACTATTCTCTTCTTGATTTCTTTATTTCTATAATGCACTGCGATTCTGACTTAGGTTTCTTGAATTTAGCAATTAGCGAAGTCTTAATGGAATTCAACAGTTTAGGTGTAGCTCCTTGGACAAATTTCATGTACCATCTTAGTGTGCGACCTCTTAGGGTAGTAATGAACTGAGCTCATTTGACAGCTTCGTCAATGATATTCTTAATACTCCACACGGCTTCACAGAGAAACCAATGTTTTTTAGGGTCTTCAAGTCCATATTCTCTAAAGGTGGGTAGCCTCATCTCATCTACCATAGATATTCCTAGGCTTCCTGACTGATTATGTGGTGGAATACTAGTAACAACACTCTAAGCGCTCTGGTGACTCTGATTACTCTGATTGCTTAATGTTTTTGAAACAACAACAGGATTAATAGTACTTACTTTGATAGTCGACATAGTTTCTGAAGATTTTGGCTCTTCTCGATGAGGTTTCTCTATCCTAACAGATTCTGAATGCTCTTCATCTATCAGATCTTCCTCTTCTCCACTATAGAAACCCTCATCCCCATATTTCTTCTTAAGCAGGTTCACAAGAGGAACTTCTCTGAACACTCTCCCACTGCACGTATGTCCAGCCTCTGTGTCGCTATTGTTGTTTGAGTTGTTCAACATTAGCCTTTTCCAATCTGACCAGCTATTGTATCTTCAAGATGTTTTTCTCATGTAATAGCATGTTGATCCTCAACTACAAATAATGTAAAAATTTTCCTCTAGGTCCCTTAAAGAAATAGCTCTCTGCTTGGCTTTACGATTCTACTCTGTCAACAACAAACTCAGTGATATACCCTCCAATGGTACTATCAAACTAGTGATCTGCTGCTCTTGACATGGTGTTATCAACTCCCTTAACCTTCTTGATCAATGCCAATGTCCAAAGCACAGGAGGTCTAGATCTAATATCAAAATAGGTATTTTCTAACCTAGCTAGTCGCTTGTATAACTCTTGATGGATTCCTCCAAATAAAATCTTGTGTATATCAGTAAATATATATCTTTCCATCCAATCCTCTATATTGATTAGGGTTCTTGTTCTGGGATTCAATGAAGTCCTTTTCTTGATCTTCTATCCACTTCTGAATCTCTATCTTCTATGGAAACCACCTTGACATTCCCTCAAGAAGATTCCTATCCCGACAACAGAACCATTTTTTGGCATAGGGGCAGACCCATGGTTTAGCTCCAAGATCACACCAACAAGCCCTAACTATTGGCCCTTTCCCCAACACTTGCAAAGTAGATGCAGTCTCACCTGAAGTAGCTATGAGGGGGTTGCAGGACACATACGTCTACAACCAAAGGGGATATCAAGTGGATCCAATACAAGAACAATACAACATTTATATATCACTTACCTGCTTAGATATCCTATGCACAACTATCTATCAGATCTAACACAGTAATGCAATAACAATATATCAAATGGAAAAAAACAGAGTAGCAACCACACACAACACAAGATATATGTGGTTTACCCTCTCTCTAGGGATACATCCACATAATTGTGCTTTATGATATATTAAGATGAAGCATATAGTTCTTATCTGTGTTCTCAGGTGGTAGATCTTCTCTCTTCTCCTCTCTATCTCTCCCCTCCCTGCGCACCTAGGTGCAGGGTTGATCTTCACACCCAACTGAATCTCTTACAATACCAGAAGTATCTCTCACTTAGCACTTCTCTCTCACACAACAATAATCACTCATGCCAATAACAAAACTGGAGCCAACAATACCAACAACAACACCACTAGAACAAACTCTCTTCCCTCATCTAGGTTCTTATTTATACATTACAATAGCTCATCGACATCCTTAGGCCGATATCTAGGTGTCAACACCCTAGATACCAAAACCCTAGGTGTCTAAAACCCTAGGTCAACTTGACCCACGTTTTCATGGCTTTGCCAACCTGCCTTTCCCTCCTTCTCGCGCGGTGCTCCAAAGCATCCAACGATGGATTTTTCTTCTTGATCAGTTGTCCACGGTCCATCTTCCTTGCTGATTTGTCATCCACAATCTCCTCATCAAACATATTTCTTTCTCTTACTTCACTCCATCTTTTTTTCTCTTTTTCTCACTTTGACCCAGTAACAGTCACTTTGTCTTCCATGAAGTTCATGTTTTTCCTTTTCTTCCTTAATCTTCACTTGCTTCCATAACCAAGCGCCAAAAACCTCTAAACAAGACAAAAAAGATCATGGAGTACCTGATGACCCTGAGTATGAAGTTGGTAATTTTGAATTTGCACTAAGATGCTTGCAACCTATCCAACCTACAACTCTCTTCCTTAACTAGTTCACAACGCTAGTTCATAACGCCAACTCAAATACAACTTGCACACTTCAAGGAGGCTGTTAGTTGATGGTATGATACAATATCTAGAGAAATGGTTAAATGTAGGCTCTGAAAACTATAAATCCTCCTTTACCTGATCAATCTTATGTGTTAACATCTGGCTCCATAAAGGATGGAGACCTCCCTATGAGGCTCCAAGAACATGTAGACCCCGTGCCTTAATATTCTGTTCATCTATGCAACCCAACCTTGCAAACTTTCATCTCTGTAAACATCCATAATTTGTGTGTTGTGCCTAATCCATTGGGCCAGTGGATTCATTCATACTGTTGTGCATCCTCTACAACTTATTAAAACTTTGAATACATGTAACTGAAAAGAGAACAAATTGCTGCAAACTAAAAATAAATGCTCATGGATGAACTTATTCATCTGCCTACTCCTACTTCTAATAAGAAATAAGTAGCTAATCATGTGTAATCATACTTCCAATAAAGCCATGAAAGATTATTATTAACATAATGATCTTCTGGTATGCAAATGAGAATAAAAGAAAAATATGACATGGGAAGTAGACAATTTATGAGCATCTTGAACTTACAACTTACCAAAATCTACCATATTCTGAACCTGTGGAAACATCGAGCCCATGTAAAAAGCCACAGGATCCCGATACTTGTACTTCACTTCCATCTGGTACATGGGACTAAATTGTTTCTCCTTATGATGCAACTCATAAACACAATTTTCCATGGATTAATCAAGAACAACAAGATCACCTCAAACTTTTTGATGATGGTCTCAAACAAAACAATTGTGAGCATGTGAAATATTCAAATAATCATGAGAATCAGATGACTGCAAGCTACTTTCATCAATTTAAAAAGACATAACATCATATGCAATATGATCTTGCTTATATTGGAACATCTCTTCATTCATCTGATTAGTTCTACTCCCATGATCTCCATCCTAAACTTCGTTTTCTGGCTAGAAATAAAATCGTTGATATGAAATTGGAAGCATATAATCCTCCAGGTCATCACAAGCCAAGAATGTTAGCCTACCTCCAATATCATTAGCAAAATATTTTGGAATAGTGGCTGGTCTTTGAACAAATTCATCATTTTATTCTACAAAATCTGCCCCATAATAATCATTAACATGATTAATTTGAAACTTGTTAATTTCAAGATCCGAAGAAGAATAAAAAATTGAATGTGATACATAAGCATGTTGAGAATGAAATTCTGAATTAGATTCCCACTGTGTATATCCTTCTTCAATTTCATCCGCATCCGAATCTAATTTTTTTTGTTCATAAACTTTGTCTTGTTCCAAACTTTCATCAGAAAATTGTTTTGGAAGCCTGCCACAAGCCCAAAATTTTTCCTATATCTCCTCAGCATTGGTGAACATTTGATCTAGAGATGAGGATTTCCTCTCTCTAAGATAAATACATAAATTAGGATATTGTGAAATCCTTCACTGTAGCATGACAACAACTTCAGATGGTTGAATGTCTTTAGGCATGCTAGTAACAACGATATGAAATCTCCAGTTGAACATGGAAAGAACTTCATTTTCCTTCCTTTTCAAAGAATAAAACTCATAGATATATTGGTCATCGGATTTATTCTTTCCCCAATATCTCATGAATATATGACAAAAAACAACCCATGATCCAATGGAACTGACTTCCAAATTTTTGAACTAGAATGCAACATATCTAACTAAAGATTTGCAAAACAACCTCATAACTACATCCTCATGCATAGCTTCAAAATCATCAATGAATTTTTCAAAAGATTTAATATGCTTTTCAGATGCAACATAATCCTCTCCATTGAAAATAGGAAGATACTCAAAAAATTCAAGAGGATAAGAATTTCAGGTAGGTGGTAGCCTTAAAGGTCCAAAAAGCTCTCTTCTTATTCTTGATTGAACTTCATTGGGCTGAACAGGTTCAATAGGTTAATGGAAATACACCATAGGGATTTCATAAGGAATCTCATCTTCTCTATTCTCATGCTTAAAAGATGAGTCAACTTTGGGAGGAATAAAGATATGGAATTCATTTTTTTCAATGGTTTCACATGATGATATAGGATCAAGATCAATGGTGTAGGAAGAAGGTAAAACTTTGTAACTCAAGGAAGAACATGCTTTTGTAATCTTATAGTCATTTAAGTAAACAAATCATAGGATAATCCTTTTGACACGCAAAGGGAAAGATAGGAACAAGCTAACGAATAAGAATAAAATTTCATGGAGAAAACTTATAAGTTGGTACCTAGTTTTCCTGCACCTCCTCATTCTTTTGTCACTTGAGTGCATTCTCCAGTGGATTCTTTAAAACAATGGAGTCTCCGTGGTAAAAAAAATAAAAAAAAATTGCAGTATGTATGTGGCCAACCTGGGTTCACCATCTAAAGATGGATCTTTACTTTGTCGTCCCCCAGGGAACATATATTCACTTCCATCCCTGGAAATGACACCATTTATGTTATCAATCCAAGATTCACCCTATATTGTATATCAGGTGAGGTTGGTAACATGCAAATAATTTGAATTTTAAATTTGAAAGATAACTTTTAAAGTCATAGGGATTTGACCATAAGGACAATCAGATCCATCTATTGTACACATTCCCAACTAAATTCTTCAACAAAAGTGGCCTTATCAATTTAATATCAGACAATAGGCTTGATAAATGAATAAGGAAACAAAACATAGGATAATCCTTTTGACACACAAAGGGAAAGAAAGGAACAAGCTAACAAATAAGAATAAAATTTCATGGAGAAAACATATAAGATGGTACCTGGTTTTCCTACACCTCCTCATTCTTTCATCACCTGAGCACGTTCTCCAGTGGATTCTTTAAAACAATGGAGTCTCCATGGTAAAAAAAAATAAAAAAAAATTGCAGTATGTATGTGGCCAACCTCAGTTCACCATCTAAAGCTGGATCTTTACTTTGTCATCCCCTAGGGAACATATCTTCACTTCCATATCCGGAAATTACACCATTTATGTTATCAATCCAAGATTCACCCTAGATTGTATATCAGGTGAGGTTGGTAACATACAATTAATTTGAATTTTAAATTTGAAAGATAACTTTTAAAGTCATAGGGATTTGACCATAAGGACAATTAGATCCATCTATTGTACACATTCCCAACTAAATCCTTCAACAAAAGTGGCCTTATCAATTTAATATCAGACAATAGGCTTGATAAATGAATAAGAAAAAGGAAAATTATGATCTGAACCTGTCAAAGATACTTCCAACACTTATGGAAGTCAACTTACAGTGAAATTCTGTGTATTAGCAAATCCTATATCACTAATGCAAAGAACGAAGACCTCACTCAATCATTGCATGAATAAGAAGAAAATTAAATCAATCACTCATTAAACATTAGTACACAGAGGAAAACAAGAAATGAGAAGGAAAATTTGATCTCCATTGATAAGGAATCACAAGTTTGAAAAAATACAAAGAAAGAAAAAAAAACATAGTGATAACCACTCTGAATTCCTTTGGTTCTAAAATCCCCCCTCTTAGATCATTCTAAAAATACTCTACTCTTGTACATGAAATATATAGAACTATAGGTCCTTCCCATATCACCAATTATAACTCCAACCCCTTTCCCAAAATAGAAATAGTTACAAACAAAGAATGTCACATTTTAACTAATTTCATGTTTTTCATGAGGTGAAATTTTGAAAAATAGGCTTCAAAATTCCACTTGTAATTCTCAAAATATAATATTTGTGTAAAATATGAGAGAGGTTTTTGTATATAATCTCTTTATAAATAAAAACCTCTCTCATTTTCTTAAAATTCATCTCCAGTTGGTCGGAATACATGTCGCAAAAAAATGTATCAAACAAGAAATCATGAAAACTAAAACAATAGGGCTCAAAGATTCGTTTTAATCTCCCAATCCGTGACACCTGTGTGAAAAATGTAAGAGGTTAAAGTTATTGGGTCCATTCTTGACAATAACCTCCTTTTTATTTTTAAAATTCATCCTGGTTCACCTAAAAATCCTCCTATAAGTCAACTGGTAAAAATACTAGTTCAGTAATCCTTGAACAGAGTTTTTGCAACACATTCCGCAACACATTTCACAACACATTTCGTAGCACTTGTCTCAATTCACAGTGCATGTGCCAATTCATAGAAACAAAGGAAAATAAAGTGTCGACACTCCTTTCCTGACCTCTAATAAAGACAAAAAATATCATGGACTACCTAATGACCTGGAGTTTGATGTTGGTAAATTTGAATTTTCACCAGGATGCTTGCAACCTATCCAACCTACAACCCTCTTCCTTAACTAGTTCACAACAACAACTCACAACGCCAAATCAAATATATCTTGCACACTTCAAGGAGGTTGTTAGTTTATTGTATGACATAATCCCTAGAGAAATGGTTAAATGTAGGATCCGAAAACCATAAATCCTCCTTTACATGACCAATCTTATGTGTTAACACATTCTTCATCCTAAAAGGCATCATTGTGTGCTGGTAGCTTCCCCACTCTATTGAAAAAGTAGTCTTATGTATGTCTTCCTGTGAAATATTTATTTGGTGGTATCTTGAGAAACCATCAGTGAAGGAATAGGCCTTCTACCTCCTTGCATTCTCCCTACATTATCCAATACTTCATTTGTAAAGGGTGTCGGAAATGGATCATGCATACATGCATCAATTAGTTTTTGTATCTCTAAGAAAATTTCGAATTCTCTTGTTTTCTTATCTTGTACTACTATTGGACTTATCCATTTTGATTCCACCATTGGTTCAATAATTCCTACTTCTAACATCTTGTCTATCTCTACCTTTACCTTCTCTTTATACTTTGGATTCAGTCTATAGGGTCTCTGTATTACTCACTTATCATCTAGTTTCAAAGGGATATTCATTTATCCTATCTCACCAACTATCCCTTTCATTTCTACAAACTTGGTTGGGAATAAATCATGATACTCACTCAGTAAGTCTGCAATTTTTTCCATAGTTTCATCATTCCAGTAGTCTCCTATATTTGCAAACATTGGATTCTCTTTTGTCCCTGTTATCCCCATTTTGTGAATAACTAAGGAGATTATGTCTTGAGGACCTCATGTTGTAGATATGCAGTGTCGATAGACAACATGACCAATAGTACCATTTCACACAGATAGAAACCCATTCAAAACCATAAATGGTCACAGTTTTTCAAATGACATCCACCACATCAACTGGTTTCTATAAGGCCATGGCCCTTGCTCCATGAGGTACAAGTCAGTATTATGGTGAGCATAATTTCAATATTTAAGTCAGTTGAGTATGTTGTATCTCATATTCCTCTATATTTCATGATATATTCTTGGACATTATGCCTTTTTTCCCGCTTCACCTTGGTGGTTGACATTTTTCCCTAGTAATTGGTCTTCCTTGGGAATGGGTTTGCTACTAAGAACAACCTTAATGAGAAATCGTATCGTTCCCGACCATACTTACCACTTTCCATCATTATTCTCCTCCATTTCCTTATCTCTTTGGATTTTAGGGTGTATTGACCCAATAAGGGGTTGTCCCTCATTCTATGAGAAGAAGGGGCTGAAGGCTCAGAGGGGTTGATGTTGGGTAAAAGATAAAATCCTTGTATAAACCTTCCATATGCTTCACCCATGGATCACCCAAGAAAGCAGTGAAACACTTATCTTTGAGTAAACGAGACTCGCAGTATAATAAAGAATGATTAAATGGTTATTTGAAGGATATGCGGTCTCATTACAAGATGAACTATCACATCCTTGAATATCTAGTGGTATGAAATTTCCATCATTTGGTCACCAAACCAAGGTAATGACTCTCAATTGCATGGATGAGAGAAAGTGGGTCTCATCACGATCCAACCTTCTCATTTCCACTTGGTGTTTGTGGGTGACATTGCCATCATCTGGTCACCATGCCAGGGTAGTGACCTTCAACCTCTCCTTATTTAATATTGAAAGAAAATATGAAGAAATAAAGATAAAATGAAATTTATTGGCTTGGAAAAAGTGCATTGAGTATGAAGGTACCACACACCCTCTACAAAAACACCCACGAATGAGACACTATGACCCTTTGTATGTCATGATCCCTATGCCCATTGAGTCTTGACCCCAACCACTTCATCCATGTTACATTGATTAAAGAGGTATCTCTTGTAAACTCTCCTTGATCTAGGGTAAGATATACCCAATAAGACACTTCGTCAACCCTCCCATATTCAAGCTTGAGAAGTCACATAGTGTTTTTGAGCAATTAATTGTTTGATATAGTGATCCTTTATGCACATTCTTATATGGATTATTTATTGATTGGATTCACTTATCATGATGTTATGACTTGATATCCTTGGAGGGCATGCTCATTTGTTTTTGCAAGACCTAGTTGGTGGACAGTTTTGGGAGAACAAGCCTAGCTTGGGCTTCCATGTGTCTACAAGCCCACAGGTTGGATTCCAAGGGCCCGCATGTTGGATGAGAAATATCATACTTGGAAGGCCTTGATGATGACTTGGAAAACATATCCCAACCCTCACTCGCCAAACAATTTTCCAGGAGGGGGAAAATGTCCTCTTTTTGAAGCTTGACATCATGTTTGGGGGCTAGGGCATGGTGGTGAGATGGTATGGGTTGGAACTTGGAATTTTTGAGGTTTTTTAGGCTTTGAATATGAAGGAATACATTTGGATTCTTGAAACATGGCTTTGGGAAGCCTTACTACCCTCCTACATCACCAACAACATTCTCCTAGTGCCAAAATGTCCCCTAAAGGGGTGACGTCCTTGTAAATTAGGATTTTATTTGTGAAAAAAAGTGAAATTTTAAATGAATTGTTTAATATTACTTTTTTAAGAGGCCAAGACTAGGTTTTTTGACCCCTAATCTTGTGATTTACCCCTTAATTTGTGGACAAGTCACCTTGGTGACATCTGTATAAATAAGAGATCTCATTTTAATATAACTCTCCCTCTTGTGAGAGGCCTTGGTATGAAATTTGCACCACACTCGGCTCCTTTTATCTCTTGTGAACTTTTTTATGGATTTCTATTGGTGAATGGTTGGTGGAAGTCTAGTGCTAGCCTTGGATGATGCTTTTATAGCTCTTACAGTGAATTGGCTTGGCATTTCTCTTGATCTTGGTATGATTTTCTACTATTATTCTATCATTTTATTCAATTCAAGTATTGTTATGCTAGGATCTAGGTGGGAAGTATAAAGGCATACACTCCCACCACAATCTTCATCATTTTATTGCTTCATCTCATTGATTATACAAGGGTTTTCTAAGAGAAGTATAAGGGCATACACCCTCTTAGGTTAAACCTTATCCTAGAGAAAATTTCCTTGGGAAGTAAAAGGGCTTACACCCCCAAGGAGGTAGTTTCTTTAGATATTTTTTTATTTTACTCCATCAACCCAATATTAAAGGCACTATTCATACTCTTTTTTGCATTGGAGAAATAAAATATTGCTTTGGGAAACAT
Organism: Picea glauca; assembly: GCA_000966675.3. Classification (NCBI taxonomy): domain Eukaryota; kingdom Viridiplantae; phylum Streptophyta; class Pinopsida; order Pinales; family Pinaceae; genus Picea; species Picea glauca. The sequence continues at coordinate 81,030 of JZKD02S1728512.1, forward strand.
GAATTTCGATCATTTTTTCTTCTTACAAAGTGGATTGTACTCCTTTTGCCTTGAGCACCTTACAACCACTAAGGCATCCCAATAAAGGGGACACTTCTTGTTTATGTTTAAAAATTTCATCTTCAGCCATTAGGGTTTCATAAAACCTAACTCATTTGCTTGAATAACTCTCTTATCAACCATTGGATTTTGCTCAAAGTTTGCACACTTACTCTCCTTGGCCTAGCGCACTTTTTGGAAAATTTTGAGGGGATTTTAGTGGATTATTTTATTGTTTTAATACATTGAATGTTACATCCATAAGGATTAAATAATGTTTTGTAGACAAGTGTTTACAACAACCTTATATTTTGTGCTAGAATATTGGTTTTTCATCTTGAGTTTAACTAGTCTATCTCTTGTATTTTCTACTTGCTATCTATCACTTATTGAGAATCTTATAGTAACATTTTCTTGATGATATATATTTTTATCTATTTTTTAAAATTATGGACAAAAATCTTAACTTTTTGATCCAACTAACATATATCAGTGCAAAGTGTATTTTCTTGTGTCTCGGGTAGGTACAATCATCCAGAGAAGTACTATACCAGTGGGGCAACAATTAATTGACTTGCAAGGAATATCTCCCTACCTTTTATTCAACTTAGAATTGAAATTTATGTGATTCACTTCCATTTCCATCCATCTCCATCTCAATCCCCCTAGGGTAACCGAGATCGCCTCCCTAGAGTGACCTAGTCACCCTTGAAGTGCGGGACCTACATTGAGGCAACATTGGGTGTAGGATTCCCAAGTTGTAGCTCTTGCTTTGTGGTTGGGTCAGGATTTTCCCAACCTACAACTTGTGCTATAACATTTCTGCACCGCTGTCGGGGAAGATTTTGAATCTTTTTTGTATCCTAACGACACTTTGGTAAGATATCCCAATTCCTTTCCCTTAGATTTCCTGGAAACTCTACCTAAGGGACGTTCCTTTTCCATTTTCCTTGATGAGATCACCTTGAAGTTCATTTGGCGACTCCACCTTCCATGAACCCACTTTTCCCTTTCTCCCCTTTCATCCCTTGATGAGCCTTCAACTCATCTAGTGACTCCATTGAGGTATTACCCTAAGTTATGGAACCATGGCCTCACAGGACTTACCATGGGCATTCCATAATGTGTACCCTTCTCTTGATTTTTAGAATGTCCCTGGCTATCCAAATCATTTTCCAACATAATGGAGAGAAGGTTTCCCCAAATTTGACACTAATCTGTCTCTAGCAGTCACCCATGTCATGAATTATATGAAGTATGCATCGAGCTTAAATGTGCTACATGAATATGTGTTGATGACATTTTTTGTTTCTTCACTGGATTCAAGTCAAAAGGATTGGGTTGCACACTCATGTGATCCAAAAAGTATCCCTTCCTCTACAAATCTCATTGAATAATTTCTTAGGCAATATCGGCCAGCTAGTCAAAGTTCTCAAGATTCTTTCCAAGAACTCAAACACAGTCTTTGCTGAGAAGTTTTTTTTATCGATGACGAGACCATATATGAAGAAAATATTGAAAAATATCATGCTGAAGAAGATTGGGATGAGACACATGATGAAGATGAAGTATCTACTCTTCCACTTGATGAGGGCATCCATATATTTTCTTCTCCTACACATCAAGAAGATAAAATTATGAGTTATAATCCTTTTCAAAACTTTGATGATGCTTTGTTCCATGAATGTGGAAATGAAGAAAACTACCAAAAGGATCTCGATGAAGTTTCTCTTTCACAAGGTCTGAATGAGACATTGTCCTCTACTGTCCCTTTCGAAGAAGATGAAATTATCCAGTCTTTTGAAGAAGTAATCAACTTCTATGATAAAGTTGAAATTATGGAGCAACCCCTCGATACAGTTGAAGATCACATCGATGATTTCATACAGATTGGGATATGTAGATAGGATTTAGGTTGTTTCATTTTTTACAGAGATCCTATCTACGACATTGAAGGCACATATCGGATAAAGGATACAAAAATAATTCCTTAAGATGATTTCATTTTATGGCCAGATGGTCCATATATGTGCCAACCTAATGATATGGTTACAAATTTGTTCCATCCATTCAAAGGTGACCTGATGAAACATTTTTAGGATGATTTTCAACCACCATACTCAGATTTTGATAGACTCTGGGTCATGGCCTGCTTAGAGAAATTTGAGGTCCATACTACCAAACATAAGTACTTTCATGTTGAGACTTTGGGTAGGGATTTACAAACAAAGAAGAGACGTTTCTTGAGTCTGAGGAAGGAGTTTTTCTCTAAGGTTGTTCCTTACCCTGTTTCCTCTTGTTTGGGAAATAATAGGGTTTTATTTGGATCTCTTGTCCTTTCTCAACCTTCAGGGAGTAGTGATATTCTAAGTGAAGATGAAGATGAGTCATAGTTTATGTATAGTATCCCCCTTCAGAGATCGATTGATCAATCTTGTGGCTACACTTTCAAGCAGGATGATCAAGTTGATGGTTTCTTTTTTTCAGTAGGATTTCCTACCTCCCACCCATCTTCATAAGTTTTATTTCATGATCCATTATATGGGTGCTTATACTCATGATTATTATGTTCTTAAATTATATTTTTTGTATTATATGATTAAGCATAGGGGGAGATACTTTGATGAGATGATCAAATTGTTGCACTTGTTGTATGACTTCACCTGACATCATCTAGCATGTGATATTCAGGGCCCCAATGCCCCAGTTAATTAGTAGGTAAGTCATATCGATTCCCTGCATTTTCATCTTTATTTATCATACTAGTTTAGATGCATTTAATTTTCATTTTTCTCTACTTGAATATTGACTTCATGCTTAGTTTAGAAATTTTTGAAAAAATCTCAAAATTTTCTTTTTCTAGCTTAGTTGGTTTCTGATTATGATCATATGAGAAAAAGGATGAGTAGGCCATCCTTCACTTTACAGTTTGATGTTTACATGCATGAACAAGTCTACTAGGAGATGTTGTGGTTCTCATGCACTCTACAATGAGCACATGTCCCCAAGTAGGAGCCAAATGTTATCCCAATTTTGTGGATAACTAAGGAGATCATGTCTTGAGGCCCCCAAGTTGCATATATGGAGTGTCGAGAAACTACATGATCAGAAGTACCCTTTTTCACATATGGAAAACCCACTCACCACCACATATGGTCATAGTTTTGTAGATGGCATCCACCACATCAATTGACTTCCAAAAGGTAGCGGGCTTTGGTCCATGAGGTACAAGTCAGTATTATGGTGAGCATCATTTCAACATTTAATCTAGTTGAGTATGTTGTATCTTATATTTCTCTAGATTTCATGATATATTCTTGGCCATTATGCCTTTTTCCCTACTTCACCTTGGTAGTTGGCATTATTCCCTAGTAAGTGGTCTTCCTTGGGACTGGGTTTTCTACTAGGAACTCCCTTAATGATCCATCATACTATTCCCGATCATACTTACCGCTTTCCATCATTATTCCCCTCCATTTCCTTATCTCTTGGGATTTTAGGGTGTACTGACCCAAGAAGGGGTTGTCCCTCATTCTATGGGAAGAAGGGGCTGAAGTAATAGAGGGGTTGATGTTGGGTAAAATATAAAATCCTTGTATAAACCTTCCATATGCTTCGCCCATGGATCACCCAAGAAAGCAGTGAACACTTATCTTTGAGTAAAGGGGAACCACAATATAATAAAGAATGCTTAAAATTTTAGTTGAAGGATAGGAGGCCACATCATGAGTTGACCTATAACATCCTTGAATATCTAGTGGTATGAAATTTCCATCATATGGTCACAAAACCAAGGTAATGACTCTCAATTGCATGGATGAGAGAAAGGGGGTCTCATCACGAGCCAACCTCCTCATTTCCACTAGGTGTTTGTGGGTGACATTTCCATGATTTGGTCACCATGCCAAGGCAATGAAATTCAACCTCTCCTTATGCTATATTGAAATAAAATACAAAGAAAGAAACATAAAAGGCAATTTATGGGCTTGGAAAAAGTGCATTGCGGACAAAGGTACCACACATCCTCTACAAAGGCACCCATGAATGAGACACTAAGACCCATTGTATTTCATGAGCCCTCTTCCCATTGATTCTTGACCCCAACCACTTCATCCACCTTACATTGCTTAGATAGAGATCTCTTGGAAACTCGAATTGACCTAGAGTAAGATCTACCCAACAAGACACATCATCAACCCTACCGTATTCAAGCTTGAAAAGTCACATGGTGTCTTTGAGAAATTAATTGTTTGATATAGTGATCTTTGATGCACATGCTTATATGGATTATTTATTTATTGGATTCACTTATCATGATGTATGACTTGAGATCCTTGGAGGGCGTGCTCATTTGTGTTTGTGGGACCTAGTTGGTGGACAAGTTTTGGAGAAAAAGCCTAGATTGGGCTTCATGGGGCTGCAAGCCCACAGGTTGGATTCCAAGGGACCAACTTCCAGATGAGAAATATCAGACTTGGAATGCCTTGATGATGACTTGGAAAAGATATCCTAACCGTCACCTGTCAAACAATTTTCCCAGGACAAGAAAAAATTCCTATTTTTGAAGCTTGACATCATGTTTAGGGGGCTAGGGCATGGTGGTGAGATGGTATGCATAGGAAATTTGAAGTTTTTTAGGTTTTTGAGGCTTTTACCATGAAGGAAGAAATTTATATGCTTGACATGTGGCTTTAGGAAGCCTTACTACCCTCCTACATCACCAATGAACTTTTCCCGGTGCCAAAATGTCCCCTAAATGGGTGACGTCCTTGTAAATTAGGGTTTTATTTGTGAAAAAAGTGAAATTTTAAATTAATTGTTTAATATTACTTTGTTAAAGGGCCAATATTATGGCTGCTGACCCCTAATATTGTGATTTACCTCTTAATTTGTGGACAAGTCACCTTGGTGACATTTGTATAAATAAGAGATCATAAGATCTCATTTTAATATAACTCTCCCTATTGTGAGAGGCCTTGGTATGAAATTTGCACCACACTTGGATCCTTTTATCTCTTGTGCACTTGTTTATGGATATATATTGGTGAATGGTTGGTGGAAGTCTATCACTAGCCTTGGATGATGTTTTTCTATATCTTATGGTGAATTGTCTTGGCATTTCTCTTGATCTTGGTATGGTTTTCTACTATTATGCTATCATTTTATTCAAGTAGATTATTTTTATGCTAGGATATATGTGGTAAGTATAATGGAATACACCCCCACCATAGTTGTCATCATTTTATTGCTTCATCTCATTGATTATACAAGGGTTTTCTAAGAGAAGTATAAGGGAATACACCCTCTTATCTTAAAACCTAGCCTATAGAAATTTTTCTTGGGAACTAAAAGGGATTACACCCCCAAGGAGGTATTTTCTCTACATATTTTTTTATTTTACTCCATCAACCCAATAGTAAAGGCACTAGTCATACTATTTTTTGCGTTGGAGAAATAAAATATTACTTTGAGAAATATGAATTTCGGTCATTTTTAATTCTTACAAAGTGGATTGTACTCTTTTTTCCTTGAGCACCTTACAACCACTAAGGAATACCCATCAAGGGGATACTTATTTCTTATATTACAAATATGCATCTTCAGCCATTATCACTGCAAAAACCCTAACTCATTTGCTTGGATAACTCTCTTATCAACCATTGGATTTTGCTCAAAGTTTGCACACTTACTCTCCTTGGCCTAGCACACTTTTTTGAAAAGTTTGAGGGGATTTAAGTGGATGATTTTATTTATTTAATACATTAAATGGTACATATATAAGGCTGATGTAATTTTCTGCATACAAGTGTTTACAATATTCTTATCTTTTGTGCTAGAATATTGGTTTTTCATCTTGAGTTTAGCTATTCTTTCTCTTGTATTTTCTACTTGATCTCTAGCACTTATTGAGAAGATTATAGTACCATTTACTTGATGATATATATTGTTATATATTTTTTAAAATTAGGGACAACAATCTTAACTTTTTGATCCAACTAACATATATCATTGCAAAGTGTCTTTTCCTATGTCTTGGGAAGGTAAACTCATCCAGAGAAGTATTATACCTGTGGGGTAGAAATTACTTGACTTGCAAGGAATCTCTCCCTACATTTTATTCCAATTAGAATTTACCTCTAAGGGCTTCACTTCCATTTCCCTCCATCTCCATCTCAATCCCCCTAGGGTCACTGGGATTGCCTCCCTAGAGTGACCTAGTCACCCTTGAAGTGTGGGAGCTACATCGAGGTGACATTGGGTGTAGGATTCCCAAGTTGTAGCTCTTGAGTTGTGGTTAGGTAAGGATTTTCAAAACCTACAACTTGTTCTATAACAGTCCCAATATGTACCTTGCGTGTCCTTAGTGGTTGTGCATACCCAACATATTTGAGATTTGGAACTTCCACTACATGTTTCCCCTCAGTTTCAAGAATTTGTATATTTCTTGGATCTTCCTCATCTTAATATTCCCTAGCCACAATATGACATTCCAATAGTCCATGAACTATCATGGAAGTTATATGTTCAGTACACACAGGTACTACATCCATCAACCCTTCTTTTGAAAAAATCTTATTTCTAATGGCCTACAAAGTTGCATCTATCAATAGAGATTCATATTCAAAAGTAAATGTTACCTTAAACATTTGATTTAGCTCATCCAAATCTACGGTTTCTCTGTGCATTTATAGTTCCAAGTACCATTTCTTGGGGATTTTATCCAATGTCTATATAAACTTATGCATCCATTCTGTCTTTGTGATAGAACTCCATATCTTTTTGCACTACACAATATGATATGTTGGTTCACTTAATCCTGTATATTTTTGCACAATATACTCAACCTCGGTACCAAATCTAACTTGCATCAATATTCTACACTCTTGCCAGTATTATATTCCTTATTTATGTGAAGCCCACCATCTTGTTGGAGTGGCTTTCAAGACAACATATAATTCCAACAAATTTTTTGTTTAGGTATATGCAAATCAAACACATGTACAAAATATTCTATGTTAGTCAAACCATCATACTTGGGTGGGTTGCATAATTTCGTTCCAATCTAGTGCAATGATTGTGTCATCTGAGCACACCATTTGGTTGATACTTCATGCATCCTTTGCTTCCAATGTTCCAAACCTTCCTCTAAGTCTGACGCACATGAGCTAATGCTTCTCCAACTTAGGGCACCATCTGCAATTGGATTAACATAGTCATCCATTCATGTAGTCATATTATATAGGTTATCAATTTAATTTCCTTTACTTGGTTGTGTGTGTTAGCACTGAGAATCACCCTTAGACTATTACAGGATAAGCCCAGTACCCATTAAATTTTTTATGAGATAAATCTTAAATGTGGTGTCAAATGGATAGAACTCAATTCAACAATGTCAAAACAAAGGAAATTTTGGATGAAGTGCATCAAAAAAATTGGTCTTGTTTTAACTTAGGTCAGGGTTTTGAGGATTAGTGTGGATAGGAGGAAGACTTAGTAAGAAAATGAAGTGAATCTACCACTAGCTTTAGGCTATGCCAATAGACAAAGAAGAGAAATGCTTAATATACAAGAACTTATTAAATCCAAGAAAACAAAACTCTCAAAAAGTTATAACAATATAACAATCAAACATCCATTGTCATACAACTACAAAACATCATTTGAATCCTTCAATGACAGTAACATTTTAGAGTGAGATAAATTAAGATGACAAAAACAAAGCTAACTTCCATTAAACAAGCTTTCATCAGATCTGATACATTAAAACCAAAGTAGGCTTTGTTTCATTAACATCACTGAAAAGGTCTTTTATATCAACCATTCAAGCCTAAAAAATTAAATCAATTTTAAAAGGGTGGGTCAACAAGGAAGAGCAATAAAGGTAGAGGGCATCAAAATGTCAACATAAGCATCCATTGGGCATGGAGTCAACACATCCTACAGATCGAAGGCACTCAAGATCATACCAAACCAAAAGGGATATAATTGATGGATGGAGGTATAATAAAGATAACAAAAAGAAGAATATCATCAATCAAATATCCTCTCTACAAAAATGACTTAAAAGATAACTAGAACAAAGATCATGAAAGGGGGCAATTACTACAAATCATTTGCAACTCATGAATCTCCTACCTCATGAAAATCCCTTGATCTTCAATGCATGCAATTCCATTCAAGAAATATAAAAAGATAAAATGATAAAAAAGAACACAAAATCTGATAAGAAACTCTCATGAATCTCTAATGGGAGAAATGTTAATTACAATAGGCCCTCAGGCTTACAATTGAGCAACTAAACTGCTCCTATAGCTCTCTCATCTCTTGGATAATGAATCCAACCCACTTCAAGAGATCCCTCCTCTCTTGAATAGAAAATAGCATCCAAATATCCTTAGGAGGTCGAATACCATCTCTTTAATTGGATTCTAAGCCTTGGAGATAGGTGGAAATAGTCAAAGAGACAAAAATCCAACAAACTGCTAATTTTCAGGAAATTGTTGGGAGCCATTAATAAATTGTTTCCACCTCACTATATGAGGTCTTTAATGAAGCTAAAACTTAGGTGCAGGTGCCCCTTGACATATAAATGATCCATGAGAATCCATTCAAACCCTACTTGACAGGTGGCAACCTCCCAACAAGGAGAATATCCAATCAACTATGCAAAATAGAGAGTTTGTAGCACATTCTGCAGTGCACTAGTGTTTTAATTGTTTCTCTCAAATTGCAAACTGGGTCAGGATGAAATTTGGTCATCAAGTCAACAGGGATATCATCTTCATCCACAAAACATTTCAAAGAAACCCACTTTGTATTTTTGGTTTTATGATCAAATTTGTAACAATAGCCGCTACATGAAATTATGTAGCGCCCTCCTATAAAATTGCTCTGCAGATTCTGTAGCGCCTTTTCTATGTTTGGATAGGTGATTATGTAGCGCCTTTGGTAGTGAGAATAAATAACAGTATGTGTAGATGATTCTGTATCTCCGGGCGCTACGAAATCTCTGTGTTTTCTGTGTGATGCAACAACTCTTAAAAAACACAAAAGTTCTTAGTTTATGGATTATGAGATTGTAGATGCCTCCAGTAGGTGCAATTAGAATATTTACTTAACACTTAAAGTTTGAAAAAACTAATCACCATAAACAATGGATAATCATCATCTCCAATTTCCCTCTGCCATCCAATCTACAACAGATTCCATAGTGT
>JZKD02S1728523.1:11141-39184 GCA_000966675.3 Picea glauca
TTCACAAGGTAGGATAATGCAAATGTTGGATTTTTGAGAATTAAAGTGATGGATATTATAAATATATGAGATAATCAACTGTAATAAAGAAACATTCAAGAATTTATTTATCACACTATCAGAAGACAGACATTTAGATCTTCAAAAGACAGAAACAGAGTATACGAATATAAATTCTGCAACTTTAACTTCTGTTAAATGATCATATATAGAAAACAAAATGATAACTAAGTAAGATAAACCATTCAATGAAGATGAGTAAACATCACCAAAACTAACATGTAGGAATCCTGTGAATTGTCCTTTTTATTACTAGTAGATATCATAAAAAATATTACAGTTTACAACTTACTTGGGCATAAAGATCAACCCTCAATACTTCGAATTTTGAAGTATTTATAGAGAAAATTACAATTATGTCCTGTCATTAATGATCAGGACATTGTAGAATCCAAATCTAACTAACTAGATAGCAAAATACATAATTGTAGGAAATGCTAATGATATGTCGAATTCTTTATGCTGATTTTGAGGAAAGTTGTGGTGAGTCATCAAATTGACTTTGACTTCTCTGCATGCTAACTTGGATGTACACCTCATCTTCTTAGTCGATCAAGTCACATAGGTCTTCCCATCTCTACTAACTGGGAATAGTCACTTTAAGAAACCTTCGGTATACCTCATTTGTCTCTATATACTTAGCGAAGGTGGGCTTGGTGATGAAAGGATACTTTATCTCATGTTGGATACTTAGGTCTAATTTTAGAGTTTCCAAAAAGGCTTTTCCCGTGATATTTCCCTATATGCTTGCAAACGTGGACCTGTCCTTTGCCACTGTGAGGATTTTTTGCTTGTAGTCTGAGAGAGTAATCAACTTGTTATTGATCAAAAATAAATTTGGAAGACCTTTCTTCTGCAAAGAGTCGACCTTGCTAAAACACCTTTGTACTGCAACATCCATTTTCTGAAATATCTCCTAAAGTTGTAGCATTATACCCCTCTTGGTCAAGACTTTTTTTACTTCAAGAATAGTTTCAGTCATGTCTTCAATTTGTAGGGCTTCCATCTCTTCTTTTGATTTACAATTTAATAATCTGATGGTGTCGTTTGCCTTTGTAGGAATTTCTCCCAATTCACCCTTTTTCCTGTCGATGGCTTGTCTGGCTCTCTACACTAGCTCATGTTGTTCAAAAATAATTTGTATTAGGGGCCATATATCGGTCATTGATTGGCAGATGTTCATCGAAATGTTTTCTTTAGCCTCTGATGGTGTCTTAGCCATGACTGTTTCCCTCTGTAGTTGTTGAAGTTTCTATTTGATCTTCTCTTCTTTATGCATCTCAGTGTTGTAGCTGGCCTGGAATGTGGACTTAAGCTTTTGGATATTTTGAATCTCTTCATGCAGTTTCCTGATTTTTTCCCCTTGCAGAGTCATGTCTTCCATCGCTTTTTCCAATTTATCTATTGCATCTGGAGCTGTCGCTGAGGTCACTGCTGGAATTTACTCTGTAGTGGTTGATGTTTTTTTTTTGTTCTACTGACCCCTGTGATAGGAACTACATTCAATGCTATGACTTCCATTGGCTCGTTCTTCTCCTTTTCCTTAACTATATTTTCAAGCTCAACTTTTATTTCTTTAATTTGAGCGTTCTGCTCCATGATTAACTTCAACATATCTTATTTCTAGCCTTCAGTATCAACCATCTCTTTAGACTGTGGGTCTTCAATAGCAAATATTTTCAATTGTTTCCTTAGGGTGTCTATGTTTGCATTCTTCTTTTTGAAAAGATCTTCTTCTTATTTTATATTGGACGGATCATATCCAATTTTGAGCACCAGTTCTTCCAGGGAACTTATTTTTTTATCCTTTGCCAAAGAGGATACCTTCTCTAGTTTCAGATGGGTCTAGACATTGTTCAAGGAAACCTACAAATTTGCTATAGTCATGGAGGTGTTTTCCAAGCTGGAGAAGATCATTTCTCCAGTATGTCTGTGCAAATCCATCTAATTAGTTGGGTGTACTTCTGCAACATCAAACTCGAATGATTCCCTTTTATAATCAGAAATTGTTTTGGGCTGAGGCACCTATGCCTGCAAGTAGGCCATGTGCATTCTCCCCTTGTTTGTATCAAAATAAGATAGTAATCTATGTTGAGATTTGTATGGTTATTTCCAAAATTGGGCATAGGTACTATTTCTCAGCATCTTGTTTTTCTTCTTAATCGGGTTATATTTCTCAAAGAGTTTCAGCCCTATAGGATCTTATGCACCTCTGGTCATTAATGATGTATCACTATGCTTCTTCGACAAGGAGGTAGACATCGTCGGTTGGCTTCTTGAGGAAAAAAGAGAATGTTCACCTTCCATGACTGTAGTAGACTGGGTCTCTTCTCCACCAGACCTGTTAGGTGTATGGCTAGTCTTGGGCCTTTTCCTGTAAAATTGGAAATCATCTGTTGAGAATTCAGTAACTAAGGGAAATACATCTTTCCTAGGTATTTTCTCTACTGGTGCCTGATGAGTACTAGTCTATGAAATACTAGTAGAGGGGGGTTGTTGTTCTGTATCTATCAGAGTGTTATCCTCCCTCTCTGTTTGGTTCATGAACTTCTCAATTTCTAGTTTAGTAACATGAGAATATGGAGAGGTTTTATTCCTTAGTCTGGTTTTTGCGATGACACCACAAGGATTGTAATTTCATGGGAAAATTTGCATGAACTTCATCTCCCATAACAACTTGTTTGATTCTTCTCCTGTCGCTTTGTTATTGTAGATGAAAGAACCTATTTGACCTTTAATCCTGAGTTGTTGTTTCTTTTTAAGGGCCACAAAATGAATATCATCAGAGTTGATCATCTGTCTGATATACTCCAGGGTGAATATTATGATAGGTAGGAACTTGGGCAACTTGTAGGGGGTCAGCTCACATCCGTAGATTCTGATCTCTGTGTGATCCTAGTACAAATACTAATCCCATGTTTTAGCAAGGTCTGATAGGTGCAGGATCCTTTGAATCTCTTCATTTATTCTAGTTTCTTTCCATCCAATTAACATGCTTACCACTGGGTGGTAAAATTGGTCGATGAAATTCTTAAAACTGAACTTGGATGAGCTCCTTATTAACAACAATGTCTAGACTATAACTGGTTGTGGATTACCATCTTTGTTGAGCTTCTGTAGGAATAAATAAAACTTCTTTGACTAAAGAAACAGGAACATGTAGGCTAGTATTGATGAATACCTCAACATGCCTTTGGTGGGAAAATTGAAAAGTTGCTCGTGAATGTTATCAGCCAGAAGCTACCTGAAATTGAACTGGGTGGTGGCCTTTTCTTCAGTGGAGAAAATGGACAAGAAACCCAAGATGGGTTCATCCACCCATTTGTCTGAATAATACCCGAGCAGACAACACAGTGATGAAATGACTTGGTTACCTTTTGCTGAGAACATGGAGGAATGGTAGGGGGGATTTTTCTTTGGAAATTGGGTACTCTTAGGAAGGAAAAGCTCAAAAATCTACGCTCTCAGGGGAAAAGATAATTTTTGGTATATTTCAGTTAGAATCTCAATGGTAAAATGAGAAAGGGATTCGACTCTGGGAATTTGCATCATCTGTTCAATGGTTTCGGGTGTAATGGTGAACATGGTCTCTCCAAATGATGAAACAATAGCTCTCTGATCAGGAAGATAATGCACCTAGCACTTGAGGGACAACTTAGGGAAATGATGAATTTGGGGAAAATGATACAGTGGGAGATTGGACCCCCAGATTCCAATCTCATCACTCTAGTTCAGGAAGATGTCCTTGAACCATGAGTGTAATTCAGTAAAATTGAATTCACATTTGGGTTATGAAATTAGGTAATGTTTGTCAGCCATAGGGATCCGGTCGAGGTCAATGGGAGGCGGGAGGAGTGGATTTTCATCGATATCTGAATGTTTGGAATTTAGCGCCATCAATTCGACTAATACCTACAAAATCTGAAAAAGAGTGATGCTGACTGTAATTTTCAAGAATTAATGGCAGTTGTAGGCAGAAAAAGAAAAGAGGATGAAGGTTTCAGCGGCGTATGGATTGTGAATAGTGAAGAATCGGTGAAAAATGAGATTATTTGGACGTACGGGTATCCGTTGGGGCGCGGAGGAAAAGTCAGTAGGCTAATGGATATTTTTTTCCACATTGATTGGCCAACGTATATCGCTGGGATGAGGTGGTGGGTAAAATATGGGTGACTAGTGCATGAGGATGATGTGGAGGATAGTGAATGGTCGGCAATAAAAAGGGACGTGTCGTGTGATGAGTGAGTGGTGGAAAATAATGATGTTTGAGTAATGACACATGACTTACAAGTGGTTGTAGTGGAGCGTGATGTCATGGGACAACATTCGTATGGGAATCTGGTATGGTGGTTTATCAGAGAGGGGGGTAGGTGGTAACTGGTTTAGATCAAGGGGGGTCCTATTTAACACAATTGTACCATGCTAGGATGGGGCCCACTGGGAAATACCACCATATCGGACCCCCCCCCTGTCGTTAAAGGTAGAACGGTTAGGGGGGGTCCAATATTACTTGTTGATCATAGATCTGAGCGTCATTTTCCCAACCATTGATCTAGGTTCACCCTTTAATCATAGAGCATGAATCACATTACATTGAAAAAACTTAGGATAATTCCATTTTGTAGGTTTTTTGCATTGCTCCCCTTCATTTTGTCACCAAGGGGTTAGGAAACAACATTCTAACATCAAAACAAAGAATTTCGACCAACTTTATGCTTGTTTTAATGAAAGCCAAACCAACTAACCTATGTCCTAATATATTTACCAAACACAATTAACCCAGATTAGACTGTTGAGCTAAAAATTACTCTACCCTAGGGCTATTTGATCAATTTTAAACAGTTTGATCAAATTTATTCACTAGCTAACCTAACTAACTTGGCTAAGATTAAACAGTTTAGCCAAAATTTATTCACTAATCCTATCAACATAAATTCAAAATACTTGACCATGGTTAGACTGTATGGATCAAGACATTCTTATTGCATGGGGTTCATCATTTTTCTTTTAATACCCTCTTTTATTCTTTCTTTTATTTATTTTTATTTTCTTTTGTAAATCATTTACATAATGAAATATTATTTACAACAAAAAATACAACAAGAGTAACAAATTTCCATTCACCAGTTGATCCTATGAAACATAGGGTTATAACACGGTACAAAGAATTTGGCTAACCATTCTTTGGTTATCTCCTCCATGTCTACGTCAGTCAATTTATAATAATATTGCATCTCATCTTTACTTTTGTCCCTCTGCACAGTCATGTAGATGAAGTGGCGATCTGTGCAAAAATTTGCTAGTGGCCTGTACTAATGCAAAGTATTCGAAGTCATTTGGGGGAATGATTCGATGGCACGCATGAGTTGTAGGTAGTAAGTGTGGAATACCACATTTGATTTTCACTGCTTCACCATATCACTCGTATACCAAAAGGTGGAGAACCTTGCGGCTAGTGGCTCTGACGGCTCGACTTCAGGGAATGTTGCTCCCTCGGGCATCTCCCAAGCGAAAAAGGCAATGAGAATCAATAACCAGTTGAAGTGAAATTTGTAACCTTGGTCAAGCGCTTCGGGGCAATCCTTCTCCAACTCATTGACAAGGTAACTCACCTAGTTCATCTGCATCCCTTCGACACAATTCCTTGCGAGGTCGACTATGAACCCTGTGACTTGTGTAGGGCGGTTCTTTATGACGAGCTTTCCCGCTATCTAATGACAAGTTAGGAACACTGCACCATCCTTGATGGAGGCTACCTTGTAGCCTCACTTCTTCTTCTCTACATCGCCATAGGTCTCCTTGATCTTTGTTGCGCTAGGGAGCGATCTGCAACCTTCCCTAGGTAGAGCTAGTGAGGGTCTGGTCCCTGCATGCTTAATCCAGTGATCAGGTGGATCAACGTTGGATCCACAGTCATGCGCCTATCTAACCAGAGATAACCTCCATGGTAGCATGATAGGAATATTTTAACGCACGCATTAACCTCCTAATGTTTGTTGAAGTGGAGGATCTTTATCATGTTTAAGATCGTCGACTGTGCAATATCTTTAATCCATGGTTGGGGAACTATCTTGGGCTTCTTCCCATTTGTCTTCGTCAAGTATCTATGAGGTGCGAGCATCACATAATTATTCCTATCACTGAGGTTGAAGTCACTGATCTTGATATCTGGGATCAGTCTCAGTTGTGGTCCGACTGTGCATATCCCCTTTGGGAGGTACGTAGTGATCAACGTGTACTCAAATTCATGTGAGACGATGTCATGACTAAACGTGCCAGCCAAAGTTGAGATGTAGTCAGGAAAGACCGACGGGATCTTCTTCGCATTTGCCAAATTGTCACAGTGCTTACTTCTTTTCTCTGTCGTGGTTCAGGATGGAACAAATCGACGTCCTGTAACATTCCCCCGGCCACCCGTGGGATGGGGTCACCACTCCAGAGAAATATCTCATGCTATGAAACCAATTGGTAACATCACCAACCTTATACAGCCAGACCATGCTACTCTAGGGAACACTTTCATTCTCTTACTATGGAACATACGGTAACATACCCAGTAAACGACTGAGCTATGCCACATAAACTCTCTTAAAACTGCATGAAATTTAAACACGTACATATAGTACTCTTGTGGAAGCTTTACATGTAAACATAAATGAACCATTGCATTCTATAATATACGAATTTATACTAAAATAACAGTAACCAAAGATATGCAACATATACATGGAATTACCCATAAACATATAGGCAATTATAATCACATATATGATAAACTGTAACATAGGCATGTAAATAACAAAGAAGAATATCATTATATCATATGATTGGTACTTATCTTGGAAATATTGTCACCAACTGTGTACAAACCATCCATGAGCCTCCCAGCCTTAGACTACACTATTCATCACTCTCAACAGTGAGTCACCTCGGAGCTGGGACTAAACTCCACCCAGGGTAAAGGGTTCCTAACCAGGCTAAGGATCATGGACAACAAGAAAGACTCTGTCTCAGGTGCTCACTCAACTAATAGCCTACAACCTCTCATTCCCCAAATGCATGTCCCACCTAAGGAAGTGTTCCCCTTCTCTTCTCAACAGTCCCTCAGCTACCCCACTTCCCTTCCAAGGCTTCAACAATAGGCCGGACTAGAAGTATCATAGAGTTGTAGCTGTAGTTTAGCACCTTCAAGAATCAATCCCCAACAATTCTCACACTTGGAGAATTTTTCATAGGCCTGACAACCCACTTCTTCAATTCCCACTACAAGATAACTAGGTACATCAACTGGAAAAGGCTATGGGAACAGGCTCATAAATGGTAAAATGGTTGTCTCAAGGATAACGGAATGCGTGAGTGAAAATGGTCATGGAATCATTGACTGGATAACTGCGTGTGGAAAGGAATCACTGTGAAGTTCCTCGTGAAAGTGATGGTGAGAATGATGGTCAATATGCTCGTAAGAAATCCTGTGAAAAGTGACCAAATGAGCTAAGTCCCCCACGATATGAATGCATGTCCCCAAATTGATACGTGTCATAGAAAAAGTTTCTTTGGTCCACTTGTCCCCAAGTTTAGAACTTAGGATAAAATAATTATCCCAACTTTATGCTTTAGGAAATATTAATATAATATTCCCTTGACTTTTGGACCTCCCTTTCCCTAACTGGTGAAGTTCAGTCCCCCATCTCTTTTATCATGGTCGGTCTAGGCGCAGTGATTTATTTTATATTAATCATGAGTCATGTACAAAGTAGGTGCATTGTCCTTTGAAATCTAGGCGTTTCAGCCTAATACAAAAACATAAGCATCCCAGCTTATAAAAACCGGCTCACCAACCTATAACACATATCATATACACGAGGCTCATTGTCCTCCATACTGCGTGCACCTTAGTTATTGTGTGTCATATCCAGGAATGTGCATACTACATCATTTTATTGCGCAATTCATGCACGCACTATGCCACATGACACACATTACCAAATAATGTCAAAACAACTCACCTGCTTAAGTACATTTATATTACATTTAAAAGTGGGTTCGACCGAGGGATATTACAATCCCCTCCCCTTATTTATGCACTGTCCTCAGTGCATCATACACCCATATGCAACAAAGTTTTTAAAAATCTTCAAAAAGATGTGGGTATTCTGTCTGCATTGCATCCTCATGCTCCCAAGTAGCATCCTCAGGATTGTACCAAGTCCATTGAACCTTTACAATCCTTATGGCTCGGTTCCAAAACTGTTTGACTTTCCGGTCCAAAATGTGCACCGGATGCACTTGAAAAGTGCCTTCTTGTTCCACCTGAATCACATTCCAATCAATAACATGGTTAGCATCAGGTATATATTTTCTTAGCAATGATACATGGAAGACATTATGAACAGACATAGATGCAAGCAATGCAATCATATAACCAACTGGACCAATCCTCTCTAGGATTTCAAATGGACCACAAAATCTGGCTACCAACTTGGCACAGCTTCCCAGCTTCAAGGAACTTCTTTTATCTTTCACTTTCAGGAAAGCATGATCACCCACTTTGAATTCTCTGTGGGTTCTGTTCTTATCGGCATAACTTTTCTATCTGTCTTGGGCAGATTTTAAATTATGCTTAATTTTTTTCATTTGGTCCTCCATCTCCCTGAGCAACTCTGGCCCAACTACTGTCCTATCAGCTGGATTATCCCAACTCACTAGATTATTGCACTTTCTGCCGTAAAGTGCTTCAAATGGTCTCATCTTCAATGATGCATGATACCCATTATTGTAAGCGAATTCTACCAAAAGTAGGTAGTCTTCCCATTTCGATGGTTTGTCCATCACATACATTATAAGTATATCTTCTATCACTCTTTTCACCATCTCTGTCTATCCATCAGACTCAGTATGATAAGTTGTACTAAAGTTTAGACTCATTCTGAATCCTTTGAACAATCCTTTCCAGAAATTCGAGGTGAATTTTGGGTCTCTGTCGGACATAATTGTTTTAGAAATTTCGTGCAATCATGCCACTTCCTTCATAAAAATATCAACAACATCTTCTTCCTTGTGAGTAGTTTTCAGTGGAATAAAATGGGCAACTTTTGTAAGATTTTCCACCACCACCATGATCGAATCATGCAACTTTCTTGTTCTAGGAAATTTCATAATAAAATCCATTGTCACTACTTCCCACTTCCATTCAACAATGGTTAAAGGTTGTAGCAACCCTGCTGGGTGCCTATTCTCAGCTTTAACTTTCTGGCATTCCATACATCTAGTGGTGTACTCATCGATCTCTCTCTTCATACCTATCCAAAAGTAATGGCTCTTGATCAGTGCCACAATTTTCTGATATCCAGGGTGCCCAGCATAAGGAACATTATGCATTTCATGTAAAATCATACGTTTCAAGTCCTGGACATTTGGAACAAAACTTTTGTTCTTGAGCAACAATATTCCATATATTCCCAAATTATAATTATTCACCTTTTGTGGCATCTTACCCTGCTATAGCATTGCTACCAATTCTCTCTATTGTGGATCTGTATTTGCAGCCTCCAGAATTTTTCTTTTAATATCAGTCTGATACATGCTAATAGTTGTAGCATGTAATTCATGCACCCTCCTGTTGAGTGCATCAACCACTTTATTCTCTTTCCCCTTGATATGCTTTATATCAAAGTCATATTCGCTTAGAAATTCTAACCATATTATTTTCCTAGCATTTAAATTTGGTTGATCAAATAAATATTTCAGACCATTATGGTCTGTTCTTAGCTCAAACCTCTTTCCCATGAGGTAGTGTCTCCATTTTCTCAAAGCATGCACTATGGCTGCCAACTCCAAATCATGAGTGGCATAGTTTCTTTCATGATCCTTCACCTTCCTTGATTCATAACATATTGCAAACCTATTTTGACTGAGGGCTCCACCAAGTCCTTCATTACATGCATCGGTGCATACGATGAAGTCTTCATCTGGGTCTGGGATCCTTAATATTGGAGCACTTGTCAATAATTGTTTCAAGTGTTGGAAACTATCCTCACAATCCAATATCCAATGAAACTTCACTCCCTTTCTTTGCAAAGAAGTGATTGAGTGAGTAGTATTTGAGAATCCTTCAATAAATCTTCTGTAGTAGCCTGCAAGACCCATGAATGATCTCACCTCTGTCACATTATTCAGTTCTTACCATTCTCTAATGGCCTCAATATTTTCAGGATCCAATGCTATGCCATCCTTTGAAATGATATGCCCCAAATAATGAATATGTTTATGATAAAATGAACACTTTCTCAATTTGGAATACAACTGATGTTCCCTTCATACTTGCAACACCATCCTCAAATTATGTTCATGCTCTTCCTATGACTTGGAATATATAAGAATGTCATCCAAAAAGACAATGACAAACTTGTCCAAATACTCTCGGAAAACACCATTCATTAAGCACATGAAAATAGCGGGTGCATTTGACAACCCAAATGGCACCACTGTGAACTCATAATGACCATACCTTGTCCTGAAGGCGGTCTTGCTGATATCTTCTTCTTTAATCCTTACCTAATGGTATCCTGATTTGAGATCTATCTTTTCATCCTTCAATTGATCAAAGAGGTCATCAATAATTGGCAGAGGATACTTGTTCTTAACAGTCACTTTATTCAACTGTCTAAAGTCAATGCACAATCTTAGTGTTCCATCTTTCTTTTTCACAAACAGGACTGGGGCACCCCGAGATGACATGCTTGGGCATATATACCCCTTCTTCAAAAGTTCTTCAAGCTGCATTTGCAACTCCTTCAATTCTTGTGTACGCATTCCGTAAGGAGTCTTTGATACTGACATTGCTCCAGGCATTCCATTTATAGAGAAATCAATGTCTCTCCTTAAGGGTAGTTCAGGTACCTCCTTGAACACATCTTCAAAATCTTCTAGGACTGCATAATCTTCCAAATTTGGCACCTTATCTCTAGGTGTCTCTGCCAAATGAGCTACCATTAATTGACACCCTTTTCTGTAACATTTCTTCAGCTGCAATGCTGAAATTTCTCTAATGACTACTACCCTGGGAATTCCCTACACTTTCCTTAGTTTCCCTTACTCATCCAGGCAAGTAAATGCTTTGTTGTGATAGTCTAAGAGAGTGTGATGTTGTTCCAACCAATCCATCCCAATTAGACATTCATAGGAACCTAAAGGCAAGATGTTTAAATCTGCCTTGGTGTTCAGTCCATTCATGTCTATGAGGCATGACTTAACCATCTCATTAACTTTTCTTCTGGCTCTTGTAGCTAGTTGCACCAACCAAGATTTCTCATGTTTGCTTCTTGGAAGTTTCAAACTTTCCACCATCTTAGGGTCTATATAACTATGACTAGCTCCCGAATCAATTAAAATAACAATGGTTTGGTTTTTTATCATACCTTCCAATTCAATCATGTGGGACTGATACTCTGCTTGCTTGTTTTCCAGGGCTGCATAAATTCTTGGCACATATGTGCCCATGTCCTCCATTGTTTCAACTTGTTGTACATTGTGAACAACCCTTCCTTTTACACCTTTGTGAGGAAAATCTATGAACCTATGGTCCCCTTTACAACCCCAACATTGCATAGGTGGTTTCCTTGGCCCTTGACTCCCTGTGTCAATCGTTCTGGGTTCTTCAGGCGTTTTCTATCCTTGTGGATTATTTCTGAAGAATGGTGGCTTAGCCCCCTTCTTCCTCTGATCCATCTTGAATTTCTTATTGTCTTCCCAAGCCTTTTGGAAAGTTGACCTTGCTTTCTACTGATCATATAGGCATTTATCTCACCTTATGGTCTCTTCTAATGTCTAGGGATCATCATACTATATTTTGTCACTGATGAACGATGGAAATCCACTAAAATACCTTGAATTTTGACTATCTCATCCTTGATGAAAGAGACATACTTCAGSAGTTCCAAAAACCTTCTCTCATATTCATCTATGGTCATACTTCCAAGCTTGAGTTCAAAGAACTCTTTCATTTTCTTSTCATAGTATCTCTTAGTCAAGTACTTCTTCTCAAAATACTTCTTGAATTCCCTCCAAGTAACAGTTTTCTCTACAATGTGCTACACGTACACAAGTTGATCCCACCACATGGAGGCCTTTCCTTTGAATTGATAGATATRAATTCTACCTTCTRCATGAGAAGAATAATTATGCAATTGAAAATACTTTCTCATGCCCAACAACCATGTTTCAKCATCTTCATCCTTCTTGTGCTCACCATCAAATGTAGGAGGTTTGATTTTGTTCATTTCTCCTCAYAGCTCATCCACCCTAGATATATTATACCTTCTAACAGGGGATATACTCAAGTTTTTGCCTGCTCTCTTATTAGAATTCCTTGGGGAATGATGGTGATGTCTACTAGCACTTTTTKCTTTTACTTTCTCCTCTGAAGGCTTATGAATCCCATATTTAATTGAGCCACTCTCCTTAACCAATTTCTTTTCTATTATGCTCAAACCCTCCAATAACTTCATGYTGAATTCATTATGCTACTCTTTGGYTTTGATAATTCTTTCATTATCATCTTTATGGCTTTGGACATCCTTCTGCAAATTCTTAATGGTCTCAGCCATATTCATATTTTCATTCCTTTCTTCTCCATGTCCRTTGGATTTCGTTCCTTCAATGCCCAAATGGACATCCACCCCTCTGCTYTCATATTGTTGACTATAATTCCCCTGTTCTTCTTCCATTCTTATGGACTCTGCACTGGTCTGATCTGATCTTGTTGTTAATTTTGCAAAACGTGCAACCATCGAAACTTATCAGGCTAACAATTCAATAATTCATGAAAATATGCACCATTTTGGTTTAGTATATACATCAGAATTATCTCTCTCGATTTCCTGGTGTTATCACCATGACAATTCTAGATAAGATCCAATTTTTGAAAACACAGATGCACAGTGCCTTCAAAGATACATCTGTGCAAGAAGGTGGTTTGCCGAAACCACTTTTGCCAAGACACAGTATCACGTGTCTCAACATGTCAAATCCACCACTCATGGAACGGGTGAGGCTAATCAGATCACTCTGCTTCACTCGTTCAGTACTTCATAGCCATGTGACATCAATTGAATGCCACCATGTAATGAACTTAAAATCTAATCATTCGAAATGGATTAGCCAAGCATGGCAACCCAATGCTCTTGTACGTAATCCATCTGCACTTCATGATTGGAACTCTATAACTATCAATCCTCAAGTATGAAGGTATTTGCATATCCATAACCGAAGTAATATCCAAACTGCTTGACTTTCTTCTCTCTATAAAATCATTTCGATATTCACAACTTGAGATACATGGACAAGGCTAAATTGAGTGAGACTGGTTATTCGGGAAACATGCTAGACTTTCCTGCGAATAAGGAGGAAAGGGTGCTTGTGCACATTCTAGCAACTACGCCTATAGATTCGCAGTTGGAAGTCAAGATGAATCCCACTATGAAGGATTTAGTCATCAACAGGACAACCATTAAGAAGAAAAGGAGCATGCGGCAGAAGAAGGAGGAATCCATGGTTGAGGCGGCCAAAAGTGTCGGAGAGAATCAACTGGTCTGGTTAGATTCTTCTTTAAAGGAGGAGATTGCTAAGATGAAGTGAGTCTTCAACTAAAATTAATCATGTTTCAATGAATTTTTGAATAGCTGGTAGCGGAGATAAGGAGTATCAGAGATGATAGGCATGTTGTTAAACGACCCTTTTTACAACAGGTTAACTATTGTCATCCCCCTTTTGTAATTTTGTGATTAATACAATTATATAAATACAAAAATGGATTTTAGACTATTTACTACAAAATTCTATCTGGTGGTGTTATAAACCTTGTTTTCTTTTATGGTATGCTTTTCTTGTAAGCTTATATTTCATTTTCATATGTCTGAATCGGAGGAAATAAAGCTCGGAATTATTTTTAATTAATGCTTCGATGCGGTTGTGTGTTTCCTTTTCTTCTATTATTATGCAAATTAAACTCAGACTCATCACCTTCCAAGTGACTTCACGCGCACTAAACTTCGACCTGTTAATTTATATTTATCGTGCATAGCAATATCACAAGGCAAAACGTTTTTCCATGCACCTATATCTACTGTGCATTTTTTCTTCATCGTGCCAACAAATTGCATGCACTACTTTTGATTTGTGTGCCAATATCCACTGTGCACAGTTTTGGTACCACACACCAATACTCTACATGCATTTGACCCCAAGAATTGCACAATGTCAAAGTTCAACATAATCTATCGCGCAAAATTATTTGCACGCACTACTGAACACACTATTGTGAGACAACTTATACTCATACTATGCACATACCAACAAAAATCCTCTGTGTTAAGCAATACTTGCGCACTCCATGTGCACATTACTATGTGAGTTCTCACCATGTAGGGATACATTCCACGCATGCATCCATATATAATAATCTTCTGCGCGGTGCCACAATTTACCGTGCACACTGACACGCCAATGTTTTCCATGGACACTCCATGACTCGATTTTTGGGTCACTTCGAAGTTACTCTTCTGTGAATATTCGCTTCAACTGAACCCCTCTGGCCCATCCAGGCTCAGTGTTGAAATGAAGCTCTGATACCAATTTGTAACGTTCCCCCGGCCACCCGCGGGCCGGGGTTGCCACTCTAGAGAAATCTCTCATGCTCTGACACCAGTTGGTAACATCCCCAACCTTATACAGGTCAAACCATGCTACTCTAGGGAACTCTTTCATTCTTTTACTACGAAACATATGATAACATACCCAGTAATCGACTGAGCTATGCCACATAAACTTTCTCTTAAAACTGCATGCAACTTAAACACGTACATACAGTACTCTTGCAGAAGCTTTACATATAAGCATAAACAAACCATTACATTCTATAATATATGAATTTATACTAAAATAAAAGTAACCACATATATCCAACATATATAGGGAATTACCCATAAACATACAGGCAATTATAATCACATATATGATAAACCGTAACATAGGCATGTAAATAAAAAAGCAACATATCATTATATCATACAATTGGTACTTATATTGGAAATATTGTTACCAACTGCGTACAGACCGTCCACAAACCTCCCATCCATAGACTACATTGTTCATCACTCTCAACAAGGAGTCAACCTCGAGCTAGGACTGAACTCCACCTAGGTTAAATGGTTTCTAACAAGGCTAACGCTCATGGAAAATAGGAAAGACTCCGTCTCAGGTTCTCACTCAACTAATAGCCTACAACCTCTCATTCCCCACATGCTTGTCCCACCCAAGGAAGTGTGCCCCTTCTCTACTCAACAGTCCCTTAGCTACCCCACTTCCCTTCCAAGGCTTCAACAACAGGCAATACCAAAAGTCTCGGATCTCTGTAGCTATATTTTAGCACCTTTAGGAATCAATCCCCAACAATTCTCATGCTCGGATAATTTCTCACGGCCCCGACAACCTGCTTTATCAATTATTGTTGCAAGCTAACCAGGTACACCATCTGGAAAAGGCTATGGGAACAAGCTCAGAAATGGTGAAATGGTTCTCTCAAGGATAAAAAAATGTGTGAGTGGAAATGGTCATGGAATCATTGACTGGATAACTGAGTGCGGAAAGGAATTACTGTAAAACTCATGAAAGTGATGGTGAGAATGATGGTCAAGCTACTCGTAAGAAACCCCGTGAAAAGTGACCAAATGAGCTAAGTCCCCCAGGAGATGAATGCATGTCCACAACTTGACACTTGCCATATCAGAAGATACTTTGGTCCACTTCTCCCCAAGTTTATAACTTAGGATAAAATAATTATCCCAACTTTATGCTTTAGTAAATATTAATATAATATTCCCTTGACTTTTGGCCCTCCCTTTCCCTAACTAGTGAAACTCAGTCCCCCATCTCTTTTATCGTGGTTGGTATGTGCGCAGTGATGTATTTTATATTAATCATGAGTCATGTACAAAGTAGGCACATTGGTCTTTGACATCTAGGCATTTTGGCCTGATGCCGGAGCATCGTGCAAAGCCAAAGAAATAGTTGGACGCACAGAGGAAATAAAAGAGCATGTTTCCATAAGACCTGTTTTGAATTTTGAATTAAAATCATTAATGTAATAGTTAAGAGGAACGTACTCGCATTTATACTTTGGATATTGTAAACGGACCTGGGGAAATTCTCCCATCCGTCTTTTTTATTAAGGCATTTAAGCCAGTTAATGAAAGTAGGTAGGTTTGAATGATAGATTAGACAGTTTTAGAACATAGGAGGGAAAACGGATATAGACACCCTCACCATTGTATCATTGTAGTATTGTATCATTAACACATTAGCATAGCACAGAAGAAGAGAGTTGTAGAGGAGAAGTCCATGTACAAGAGCTTTGAATTAATATATGAAGCTTTGTATCAGAGTTCATGGTGTTATGATGTTTTTTGTTTATACATGGTAAATTCTATGCTTATGGTTGTTTATTCTCTCTGTTATGTATTTGTTTAATACTGTGTGTATGTATGACTTTATTTTGAATGTTTGAAGTCTGAGAGAGAGAGAGAATGAGTTTCAATTGTTTCTCTTTCTGAGTGAGAGAAGTTCCTACAAGCAGTGTAGTGAAGCATCCGCAACGTGTGCGTGACAAAGGTTCAGAGTTTATCTCTGAAAGCTTAGGAGGGATACCATTGTTCTCATTCCAGTAGAAGTGTAGGTGAAGCACAAAAGTCATGCAAGGAGTGCGCAGGCTATTCAAGGCCTTAGAAATTATCAACCAAGGGGAGAGTTGAAGGACTGTTGTTGCAGGGAGTGCATAGAGTTGAAAGATCAATACCTAGGAGTATTGATAGACTGTCGTAAGGAGTGTGTGCAAGAGTTCTTTCAAGGCTTGAAGTTGCCAAGTTAAAGATCAGGAGGGATAACACCTTTGAACATTTCAAAGGAGGATGAAGATCAAAATACTTCAAAGGGAGATGAGGGTTGAAGTCATCCAGTAGAAGTAAAGTTCAAAGGGGAGAACATTGGGTTATTTCGTAGAAGTTGTCCAGGAGAAAACGAGCGGTCGAAATTCTCTATGGAGAATTCATGAAGTTGCGAGGACTGTGGGATCCGGTGAAGCCACAAGGAGATTAAGAGCTGGATGAATCCACCCTTTAGGAGGTGAGACTCAACGTGGACCATTGATCATGATAGTGGAGTGTCAGATCATTTCAACATTTCAGGGATCCTGGCGACAAGGAGTTGAGCGCAGTGGAACGAAAGTCCCGAAGTCGCAAGTTGCGATAGGAATTGGCATGGAGTTTCGGGATTTTAGTATTTTGGGTGTCAGGGATAAGAGGAGGCAGCTTTTTGGGATCAATAGTTCCGAACTCTCGATACCTAGAGTCTTGAAATAAAGTAGGTCGCCAGATTGAATGAGACTCGTGCAACACGTGGCACATCCTCTTAGTGGGACCCGCATGGTTGACAGGAAGCATATCTTCATAAATTGGTGGAGTCAAACCTTTTGACCATTTTGGGGTTCGATGGTTGAAGGACTAGGAGTCTTGCATCTAGATTTGCGAAGTCGTGAAGTTCGAAACCCCGATGAAGTGAGAAATCCGTTGGGAAGACAACCTTTGCTGAGCGCATCAAAATTCGGCGATTCGAGTTTTGGAGGTTGTAGAGACAGGAACCCTCGACAACAGGGATCGTGAAATCATGAAACCTGAAGTCTCGGTTCAGTGAAGGTCATGATCTTACTGGGATCAGAATACTTGAGTGGTGTTTTGTGGTTGATCCCGCAGGGCATACTCAAAAGGACCTGTGGATCGGAATTGTTAAAGGTTCCAGCAGGGAGCCAAAGAAGCTGCTTCGGCTCAAGGAGATTTAAATGATTCTGTGAGCGGATCTCATCCTACGGGTTGGGGGTCTATGTCAGTTGGTATTAGAGCTTGACTTTGTTTGTATATTGAAGATGGAGGAATCGAGAAGGAGGAGAAGAGCACTCTAATACATATCAATTTGGTATCAGAGCTACAGAACAAGTCTTTGCTTTCTGTAGCAGAGAGAACATGGAAATATTTCTTAGCCATGCCACCGAGAAGAAGAGATAGACCAGTGGCAATGCCTGATCTAGCAGTGGAGAGAGAAATGTGTGAACTATGTGCTAGGCTTGATGCCATGGAGACAACACAGAGGTGCATAGTTGACACTAGGGATTTCAGCGAGGCTGAAAGTGAAAATGAAGCTAGACACGGAGAAGAAGTCACAGTCGAGGATGCTGCAGATGAACTTCTATTCAAGGCCGTTGCAAGGATAGGTGCCAGGGAAAAGATGGAGATTCCCATGTATGAGGGAAACCTGGATGTTGAATAGCTTCTAGACTAGATTAGAACTCTGGATAAATACTTCAACTATGAGGATGTCGAGGATGACAAGAAGGTGAAAAATGTTGTCACTAGACTTAAAGGGCATGCAACACTATGGTGGAATGAACTGCAGGCTAACAGATGCTGCAAAGGCAAGCAGAAAATCAAGAGTTGGGATAGAATGGTTGCAAAGATGAGAGCCAAATTCATACCCAAGAATTATCAATCACTCTATTTCGGAGGATTAATAATTTGAGACAGAAGTTGATGTCAGTAAAATAATACATTGAAGAGTTCTACAAGATAAACATCAGGGCAGGTCATCGGGAAAGCGATGATGAAAAGGTTTCCAGATACATGAATGGTCTGAGATATGACATTCAAGAAGAGATGAGCATGATAACCCTTCGAAATGTGTAAGATGCTTATCATATGGCTTTGAAAGTTAAAGAGAAGCTGAGATGAATGCAAGGTCAAAGAGGTCGAGGCAAAAGTCAAGCCAGAGGCAAGACAATTGCCCAAGACAGAACTCGGAAATCTAAAGAAGAGGGTAAGAAACCTCAAACTCAACCTGAGAGAGGTGGAATCTCACAGAGAGGGCAGTATGCTGATAGAAATACTTTTCCTCGAGCTAGAGGAAGAGGAAGAGGCCAACGAGGTGAAGTGAAAGGTTTTGTCTGTGGGAAAAATGGACATAAATCCTATGAGTGTCCATATAGGAAGAAATATGGTGGTGAAACTCACATTGCCAAAGCTCAAGGATGGAATGTTGAGGCAAAAGATGCTGAGGGCGGAAGATCCTTGATCATGAGGAAAGTTCTCTTGAAGCCAGAGAAGGAGGCAGAGAACCCAATCCAAAGGAACAGTCTGTTTCAGATTGCTTACAAGACTAAAGATAGAGTATGCAAAGTCATCATGGACAATGGTAGCATAGACAATCTCATTTCTACAGAGATGGTAGAAAAGCTGGAGCTGGAGACTATCGTACATCCAAGCCCATACATAGTTTCGTGGCTACAAAAAGGACATCAGGTAAATGTCACTAAACAATGTTTAGTTGAATTTAAAATAGGAGGATATAAGGATGAAATATTGTGTGATGTCATTCCCATGGATGTTTGTCATCTATTGCTAGGTAGACCATGGCGATATGATAGAAATGTGGTTCATGATGGGAGAAAGAACACATATACCCTGGAGAAAAATGGGGGGACTCACATGTTGTTGCCAATTAAGGATAAAGGTGAAAACTGAAACAAATAACCCTGTACTTCTCATGAGTGGGAAGGAACTTCTTAAGGAGGTTAAGAAGAAGGAAGACACACAATTTATTGTGGTCGAGAAGCCTAGAATTGTTTTGACCAGTACAAGAGTGGATGATTTACTAGAGGAAATCCAGGAGTTACTGAAAGAGTTTGCTGATATAGTAGTGGATAAACCACCTTGTTCATTACCACCGATCATGAGTATAAGTCATCACATTGATCTTATACCTGGATCCAGTTTACCAAACAAAGCAGTGCATAGATTGACACTGCAGGAGAACGAAAAAGTCAAGAGACAGGTCTAGGACTTAATGGACAAAGGACTGATTCGAGATATCTTGATTCCATGCGTTGTTCCAACAGTGCTCAACCCAAAGAAATATGGAGGCTGGAGGATGTGTACAGACTCAAGGGCGATCAATAAGATCACCATTAGATACAGATTTCCATTTCCGAGAATGGATGACTTGATGGATTTCTTGAGTGGAGCAAGATTATTTTCAAAGGTTGATTTGAAAAGTGGATACCATCAAATTCGCATGAGAGAAGGTGATGAATGGAAGATGACATTCAAGATGAATAAGGGGCTATATGAATGGATGGTTATTCCATTTGGCTTAGAAAATGCACCCAGTACTTTCATGAGGCTGATTAATGAAGTCCTGAAGGATTTCATAGGGAAATTCATCATTGTATATCTTAACGATATATTGATTTTCAGCA
Organism: Picea glauca; assembly: GCA_000966675.3. Taxonomy (NCBI): domain Eukaryota; kingdom Viridiplantae; phylum Streptophyta; class Pinopsida; order Pinales; family Pinaceae; genus Picea; species Picea glauca. The sequence goes on from JZKD02S1728523.1 coordinate 31,555, forward strand.
AGACTGAAGCAGAACACTTGAAGCATTTAGCTGCAATGATGAGGAGATTACAGCAAGAGAAATTGTTGATAAACATGAAGAAATCATCATTTATGAGGACATAATTCATTTATTTGGGTTTTGTTATCTCTGCAAATGAGTTGAAGATGGATCCGGAAAAGGTGAACACAATCAAGAATTGGCCATCACCAAAAATTATGTTTGAAGTTCAAAGCTTCCATGGTTTAGCTAGTTTCTACAGGAAATTCATCTGAAATTTTAGTGGAATTAGTACACTGATTATGGATACGGTGAAGAAAATACATAAATCTTTACACTGGACAGAGGAAGCAGAGAAGAGTTTCAACCTGCTGAAGAAGAGGATCACTGAGCAGCCGATTCTGGTTTTGCCAGATTTCAGCGAGACATTTCAGGTCAAGTGTGATGCAAGTGGATATGCAATTGGATCAGTCTTGAGCCAAGATGACATGTCGATCGCATACTTTAGTGAGAAAATAAATGAAGAGAAGATTAAGTACTCAACCTATGACAAAGAATTTTATGCATTCATACAAGCACTGAAGAAATGGAGGCATTATTTGGTTCCTAAAGAGTTTTTTTTGTACAGTGATAATCATGCTTTACAATTTGTGACTCAATAGGAGAAGTTGAACCAAAAGCACGCTAAATGGGTTGAATACATGCACAATTTTACTTTTGTAACTAAGCATATTTCTGGAACTTCTAACAAAGTTGTTGATTCTTTGAGCAGTAAATATTTGCTTATGCAGGAGTTCAGAGTCAAAACTTTGGGTTTTTATAACCCCAAAGAGATGTACAGAGACGATCTAGATTTTAAGGAAGCACATGAGGCATCTAAGAATCCAATTCTCAGGGAAAAAAGCCAGTGGATGAAATATATGATCCAGGATGGATTATTATTCAGGGGCAATCAACTATGTATTCCAAAATGCTCCATGAGGGAGAATCTGTTGAAAGAAAAACACAGTGGAGGATTGGCCAGACACTTCGGTCATGATAAGACATTCTCAAAATTAAATAGCTCATATTTTTGGCCAGGAATGAGGACAGATGTCAAGAAGTTTGTGGACAGATGTAGAATTTGTCAGCACACAAAAGGGAGAAGGAAGAACACAAGGTTATACCAGCCATTACCCATACCAGAAAGGTTGTGGGATGCAGTGAGCATAGATTTTATATTAGGGATGCCAAGAACACAAAGAGGATGTGATTCAATCTTTGTGGTAGTAGACATATTTTCCAAGATGGCACACTTCATACCATGCCAGAAAACCAGCGACGCAAACTCATATTGCGAACCTGTTTTTCAAAGAAGTCGTCAGACTTCATGGCTTGCCAATGAGTATTGTTTTGGATCTAGATACCAAGTTCATGGGACACTTCTGGAGGAATTTATGGAAGAAGCTGGGGACAAGTTTTTCATTTAGCTCAGTGTATCATCCTCAAATGGATGGACAGACATAAGTTGTGAACACAAGCTTGGGAGATTTGCTAAGGAGCCTAGTGAGTGAACACCACAGTCAATGGGATCATATTCTTCCATAGGCGGAATTTGCTTATAATGACTCACTCAACAAGAGCACAGGGAAGATTCCATTCCAAATTGTATATGGAATGCCACCAAGGGGAGTTTCTGAATTGAAAGATTAAGAACAAACTGAATTCGGAAGTGCTAGTGCAGAGAATTTTGCAGAAACAATGAAGGAGCTTCACAGCCGAGTCAAGGAACGATTGCAAATTTGAAGCCAAGAATACAAGCACAGAGTAGATCAACACAGGAGAGAACTTCAATTTGAATTTGGTGATCTAATTCTTGCACATTTGAGGAAGGAGAGGTTCCCAAGGGGGACATATAACAAGCTGAAAATGAAGAGGATTGGGCCATGCAAGGTCTTGAAGAAATTTGGGGCAAATGCATATGAGATTGAATTACCCGATGGGATTAGAATTTCACCGATATTCAATGTTGCAGATTTGTACCCTTACAGAGCTGAAGAAGAAGGAGTTGAAGGTGAAAAGAAAGAGGTCCAATGGACAAAACAAATGCCTGTAGCTGAAAAGCCACAGATGCAGAGCATAATTGACAAGAGAGTTAGCAAAAAGACCAGGAGGAAAGAGTATTTTGAATACTTGGTCAAATGGAAGGGACATCCAATTGAAGATGCCAGTTGGGAAGATGAAGCAGAAATTCAGAAGCATGGACAGACCATGCAAGAGCTCATGAATTGGAGTTCATGAAAATTTTCAAGTGAGGGAGTATGATGACGGAGCATTATGCAAATCCAAAGCATGCAACTAAGACAAAGAAATAGTTGGACACGCAGAGGAAGAAAAATAGCACATTTCCATAAGACTCGTTTTGAATTTTGAATTAAAATCATTAATGTAATAGTTAAGAGGAACGTACTCACATTAATACTTTGGAGATTGTAAACGGACCTGAGGAAATTCTCCCATCCGTCTTTTGTATTAAAGAATTTAAGCCAATTAATGAAAGTAGGTAGGTTTGAATGACAGATTAGATAGTTTTAGAGCATAGGAGGGAAAATGGATATAGACACCCTCACCATTGTATCATTGTAGTATTGTATCATTAACACATTAGCATAGCACAATAGAAGAGAGTTGTAGAGGAGAAGTCCATGTATAGGAGCTTTGAATTAATATATGAAGCTTTGAATCAGATTTCATGGTGTTATGATGTTTTCTATTTATACATGGTGAATGGTATGATTATGGTTGTTTATTCTCTCTATTATGCATTTGTTTAATACTATGTGTATGTATGACTTTATGTTGAATGTTTGAAGTCTGAGAGAGAGAGAGAATGAGTTTCAATTTTTTCTCTTCCTGAGTGAGAAAAGTTCCTACAAGGAGTGCAGTGAAGCATCCGCAAGGTGTGCGTGACAAAGTTTCAGAGTTTATCTATGAAAGCTCAGGAGGGATACCATTGTTCTCATTCCAGTAGAAGTGGAGGTGAAGCACAAAAGTCATGCAAGGAGTGCGCAGGCTAGTCAATGCCTTAGAACTTATCAACCAAGGGGAGAGTTGAAGGACTGTTGTTGCAGGGAGTGCACAGAGTCAAAAGATCAATACCCAGGAGTATTGATAGACTGTCGCAAGGAGTGCGTGCAGGAGTTCTTTCAAGGCTTGAAGTTGCCAAGTTAAAGCTCAGGAGGGATAACACCTTTGAACATTTCAAAGGAGGACAAAGATCAAAATACTTCAAAGGGAGATGAGGGGTGAATTCATCCAGCAGAAGTAAAGTTCAAAGGGGAGAACATTGGGTTATTTCGTAGAAGTTGTCTAGGAGAAAACGAGCGGTCGAAATTCTCTATGGAGAATTCACAAAGTTGTGAAGACCGTGGGATCCAGTGAAGCCGTGAGGATATTAAGCACCGGATGAATCCACCCTTCATGAGGTGAGACTCAACATGGACCATTGATCATGATAGTGGAGCATCAGATCATTTCAGCAGTTCAGGGATCTTGGCAACAAGGAGTTGAGTGTAGTGGAACAAAAGTCCCAAAGTCACGAGTTGTGATAGGAATTGGCATGGAGTTTCGGGATTTCAGCATTTTGGGTGTCAGGGATTAGAGGAGGCATCATTTTGGGATCGAGAGTTCCGAATTCCCGGTACCCAGAGTCTCAAAATAAAGCAGGTTGCCAGATTGAATGAGACTCATGCAGCACATGGCACATCTGCTTGGTGGGACCCATGTGGTTGACAGGCAGCATGTCTTCGTAAATCGGCAGAGTCAAACCTTGTTGACCATTTCGAGGTTCGGAGGTCGAAGGACTAGGACCCTTGGATCTGTATTCGCGAAATCACGAAGTTCGAAACCCCGATGAAGTGAGAAATCTGTTGGGAAGCCAAGATTTTTTGAGCACATCGAAATATGGCGATTTGGGTTTCGGAGGTTGTAGAGACAGGAACCCTTGACAATAGGGATCGCGAAATTGAGAAACCCAAAGTCCCGGTTCGATGAAGGTCGCGATCTTACTAGGATCAGAATACTTGAGTGGTGCTTTGTGGTTGATCCCGCGGGGCATACTCAAAAGGACCTATGGATCGAAATTGTTAAAGGTTCCAGTAGGGAGCCAAAGAAGCCACTTCGTCTCAAGGATATTTAAACAATCTTGTGAGCGGATCTCGGCCTGTGGGTTGGGGGCCTTTGTCACGGACTAATACCAAAACATAATCATCCCATCTTATAATAACCGGCTCACCATCCTATAACACATATCATATACATGAGGCTCGTTGTCATCCATACTGCGTGCACCTTAGTTACTGTGCGCAGTATCCAAGAATTTGCATACTACATCATTTCACTGCGCAGTTCATGCGTGCACTATGCCACATGATGTGCATTACCAAATGATGTTAAAACAAATCACCAGCTTAAGTACCTTTATATTACATTTACAATTGGGTTTAGTCGAGGGATATTACACGTCCAGTTGAGGGGGATGGTTGCAATCCACCCGTCAACGAGGCCTGTATTCCTACGAACATGTCTTTCTCAGCCATAAGGTCGATCAAGATCTCTTCTATATATTTATATGTTGCGCTAAGGTCACCCAACATGCATTCTCGTAATCAAATAACTCAGGTAGGAGAATGGACACTCAAGGTAATCAAATCAATGGCGAGGTCTAGATAGTACAACACGATATGTGATCAATTCTCTGTTAGCTCAAATATCTCAGTTTTCAAAAGTGGTCCCGGTGTGACATTCGATGAATGAAATAAGAAATATTGTAACAGATTCCTTCAATGGGTCGAAATGCCTTAATCGATATGAATCCATCTTCTATGGCGCAGTCTTGACGGTCCAATGGTGATCTTTTCAGCAATAACTGTGTTTGTATCCATTCTAGAGTGTCCTTCTAGCGGTCGAGATGCCTCCAACAGTCATATAGATTTGTTGTGGAAAATTTCCATTATGCATTGTTTTTCTATTCAGGCGAGGTTCAATTTATGCAAGCCTGCGTTCTGTGAAGTCTCCTCTGGAACTTCCTACAGTCTTTCTAACTTTGATTTCTTCTTGCTGAGCTTTCATGCCTTTTTCCCTGTGATCTGAGTCCATGGTTTCCTCTTTCCATTCTTATTCTTATCTTCTCTTAGCGTAGTAACTTCTCAATATTGAGGGTCTTTCAAAGGATTCGGGTTTAATACTTCTTTGCTTTCTATTTATGGGGTGGGTGCTCTTCTCTCCTGCATGGACAGGTTTTTCAAGCCTTCCTGCGTTCTTTCGACTTCAACAGCTAAGTCTTTTGTCCTTAGTTGCTTCCACTTGTCCTCGTGTTCTTATATTAGTCACTCTATATTCTTGTCTATGAAATATCTTAATTCTTTATTTTTCTATTTTGTGGCTTCTTCCTCTACTTTCCTCTGGATTTGATCTTTTTCAATCCAAGTATTTCCTAACAAAAGTGCAAAAGGGGTGTTATTCTCAACAAATTTAATGACTTCCAATTCTTCTTCAGTCGATGTTCCATGGGAAATAATAGGTACATTATTAACTCTTCCACATAGGGTTATCATCGTTCCTTTAAACAATCATATCCTTCCCAATGAAGGAATCATAGCAGGCTTTCCCAAAATTTCCCAAGTTCTTTCTGGCATGATATTTGTTGGGCCCTTCATTTTTGGATAAGTAATTGTGAAAGTTTTGACTAAGCATGATTTGTGCAAGATTCAACAGAGGTTGGACATCAGAATGATAAACAGTAACAAAAATCAGTTGTGAAATTCAACGCAACGCCAGCTAAGAAACAAACGACTGCAACAAAATAAGAAAGCATGCAAGCCAATTAAGAAGACACAACCCAACTTATACATAGTGATGAACATAATTGTAAAGGGGTTGATTAGTTGTTGTGTTTGCCATTGTTGTTGTTGGTCAGTTAAGTTGTGAGTCTGTAATGAATTTGATCTATTAGTTCGAGAGTTGGAGCTCTGTGACATGAGTTCAGAGTCAAGAGTCTGTACACTGCACTATGGTGTAATTCTGAGTYTGTAATCACAGAAAGATTCCAAAGATAATATGAAGAAGTACCTAAATTTTYAAATATGATGTATGTCTTTATGTTTTCTTATGCATTACAACATTTCCTTATGGTATGTAAGTTCTATCTGATGGTTCTACATTTAAATKCTTGTTCGCAATGTAAGTAGGTTTGATTCTTGCACATGTATGGTTCATATTTGTTCATGTCTCTTACATAAGATCAAGAATGAGTCCTGAAGGCCCTACAGATCCACTTAAGTATTTTCCCTACCCTTCCCTATCTATCTGTCTCACTAGTGMTTTGGGTGAGACTTCTTCTCTTCGGAGRAGATGAAAATTCCAGTGCTCTAGACTACAAGGTACCTTTTGTTGGTAACTTAAGAAGGACCCTGGTCTGATCAAACTTGCGCCAACAAAATGGTTCTGTTRCCGAGACCCACATTAAAAGGGAACCTGTAGGGATAATGCTTCCACCGATCCATATATATGGTATTGATCGATGGTGGGAAAGAAATTGTGATACATTCATATGGAAAGAAGCAGAACTAAAGGGAAAATTGGTGGAAAACACTCACGAAGAAATCTTTTACTGAGAAATATCAAGCGATCAGTACAAGATTTTCTAGGTTAAATTCCTGGAATAATTTTTCCACTGGATAAGGAGGATCCAAGAAGCTCCAGAGTTCCAAGGACGAGTCAAGATGATTTGTGCATGGGATACCAAGAAGCTAGCAACACTTCAGAGGCAGGATTGTTCAGTCACATGAGTAGTTGATTTCTGGGTCAGCACCACATTAGAGGGATATATCACCAAATTTGTAGATGAGAATCACCAATCTTTCTCATAAGCAGAGGAAATTTTCAAGAAAGACACAAGGGGAAGGCTATTAAGAGAAATCCCCCTTGTGGATTAATATTTTCTTCATGGAGGAGGGAATGTTGAATATGTCCCCGACTGAGATGGAAACATAAACACCCTCGCTTGGGGTAGGGTGAGGTGGGGTGAGATTCATTGCATGAGAGAGGGGAAGGTTTATTTGACAAATGGGGTGGAAACAACAAGAAATGGACTGAAGAGATGAGTGAGCCTTAAAGAGAGCCACCATAGTTGATAAGTGGTGGCATGACAAGATCAAGAAAGCAGGAAGACAGTCTGAGAAGTTGAGGAAAAAAGGTGTATCAGGAGAAGTAGAGGAAAGACAGAGGGAATAATTTTAGACTATGAGAAGACGGGAATGACTAGATAGTCAAAGATTAAACGAGAGAGAAGAACATAGAGAAAGAATTCCCTAGGAGGTGGGACAAGAAGGAGAAGGTGCAGGCGTGAGAGAGGAAGAAGCCAACATGAATCTTGGACAAGAAAGAGAAGATTCAGCCCCTATAATAGAAGAGATCAGGAATCTGGCTAAAAAGATTGCCCCAATGGAAGAAAATGAGACCCCCCATATCAAATAAAACAGCCCTGAAGCCAGTGGTACCAGCCCCAAATCACCCATACCCCAACTTTATTTTATACAAGTAGTAAGTTTGATACTACCTTGTCATGCTAGATCCATTCCAATACAATTAATTAGTTAGTCACAACCAAGAG
>JZKD02S1728523.1:39194-52574 GCA_000966675.3 Picea glauca
TCATCACTGAGCACCCTCCATCACCACTACCCCAATCACCAAACCCTGTCACCACCAGCCCACCCCAGACCACAACCCCAGAGCTGATGCATCTTGATCAACCATAGATAGTGGAGCAAGGACTCCCAGAAACAACCCAAGTGTCACCGAAGCCAAGATCATAAGTTTATGGTCTAGAACCCAAAGCACCAGAGAAAAGTATGAAGCTGAATGGTCTGAACCCAGAAATCCAGGAACAACAACCCGAGCCCTCGACGCAAGGGAAATCTACCCAAACTGAAGAGGATTTGCATGTCCAAAGAAAACAACAAATGCCCCCACCAGCCAAGGGTGAGGTGACACAAGAACCCATAATGTAGGAAGTAGAAGTAACAAAAGAGAAAGAGATACCACAGCCTCAGAAAGAACTAGAATCAACACCTAGGCACAACACGACATCCACTTGTGAACAAATGGAGCGGGTTCTCCAAGACCCTCAACAATGCACAAAACTGATGAAACTTTGCATAGCCATAACAAAGGTCTAGACTCTTTTTTCCCACAGCACTAAGATCGAATATTGTGATAGGACCACTAACAGACAAGGAAGTAGAGACCCGTTTGGACCACTCAATGACCAGTGGACTTCCACTGTAGACACAAGCACCCACAGATGCAACTCCTTCATCTGTTGATCTCATGGACTGGCTAGCGACACAATTATTTGGACTGATCAGAGCATCAACTGATCAATTAGAGAAAAGGCTCCAGGAGACCGAGAGATTTTCTAAGGTTGCAAGGAAGGAAGATTTTGTCGTGTAAACATGCAGGATGCGGGAAGAACATGAAAAAATCCAAGTTCAATGCAATATGGAAAGAGTGCAAGAAAGACTTGTCGAAGCCTGGCCAAAGATTCAGAATATTGTGCCCAAACTACCTGAAGTTGGTGATGTAGGTGAGCCAGAACACCAGATTGAGTTGCTACAAGGAGCATGGACACATCTCACTACTCAATATGAGCAGTTGAAAACATAGCTACAACAGACATAGAAAGAAGCAACACAGAAGCCATGGAAGCTGCAAGAGAAGATGCAGAAGATAGTACTGCAAGGTAACAATGCTCAAGAAACATTACAAAAGCACACAGAAGAATTCAAATAGATTTTCAGGGAAGTCAGTGACTGGATGGGCATCATCTCTCAACACAACCAAGTCTTGGAGGAGGTGCACACAAAGATATAGGTGTTCAACGAAGAAGTTGCAACTACAATGGATCCTATGGAGCAACAACAGAAGTTCGATCAAATCCAACAGGCAGACAACGATCTGAATGCCCTCTTTGAGGCTCAGTCCATAGAAAAGAAAGTGTTTTGTGACTTTCGACCTGTTATTTAGGCAGTATACATGAAAATACATCAAGTTGATGAAACAAAAGTCTTTGAGTGGAACTTGTTGGTCACGTCCAAGACAAAGGCGGATAGCAAGGAGAAAACTCAACAATTTGTTGTAGAGGCATCACTCCTCGCCAGGAAATGGTAGGATAGAGTGGGAAACTTTCAAGGAGTGAAACAGTGAGCCTTAGAATTGGTACCAGAGTTGGGCCCTTCATTTTAAGAGGTAAACGAAGAGAAAGCACAAATAGAAGAGCCCATGGAAGAAGAAAAGGAGGACAAGGGAAAACAATAGATGCTTCTGAGAGATGTGAAAGAACCAAGTACTTGACTCAAGAGAAAGTCAAGGATTGTGGTTGGAGTCTGTTGGGCCCTTCATTTTTGGATAAGGAATTGTGTAAGTTTTGACTAAGCATGAATTGTGCAAGATTCAACAGATCCTGGACATGAGAATGAGAAAGAGTAACATAAAGAAGTTGTGAAAGTCAGCACAATGCCAGCTAAGCAACAAATGGCTGCAAAAAAACAAGAAAGTGTGCAAGCCGAGAAAGAAGACACAACCCAACTTATACATAGTGATGAACATAATTGTAAAGGGGTTGATTAGTTGTTGTGGTTTCCATTGTTGTTGTTGGTCAGTTAAGTCACGAGTCTATAATGAATTTGATCTATCAGTTTAAGATTTGGAGCTCTGCAACATGAGTTTAGAGTCAAGAGTCTGTACACTGCACTATGGTGTAATTCTGAGTTTGTAATCACATAAATATTCCAAATATAATATGAAGATGGACCTAAATTTTCAAATATGATGTATCTCTGTGTGTTTTCTTATGCATTACAACATTTCCTTATGGTATGTAAGTTCTATCTGATGGTTGTACATTTAAATGCTTGTTCGCAATGTAAGTAGGTTTGATTCTTGCACATGTATGGTTAATATCTATTCATGTCTCTTACGCAAGATCAAGAATGAATCCTGAAGGCCCTATGGATCCTCTTAAGTCTTTTCCCTACCCTTCCCTATCTATCTATCTTAGCAGCGCTTCGAGTGAGACTTCTTCTCTTCGGAGGAGATGAAAATTCCAGTGCTCTAGACTACACAGTACCTTTTGTTGGTAACCTGAGAAGGACCCTAGTCTGATCAAACTTGTGCCAACAATATTCACCTATGTTTCCTCATCCAGAACACTGTCTATGTCGAAGTCTCCTATTCTTGTTTCTATGCACTACTTCTCTTTTAAGATCTCTGGTAAACTGATGTCTCTATGATTATTCAATGTTTCTTTTAGCTGTAATCACATAGTCTCTGATTCTTTCTGGTTCTCTAACATATCCTTAGTTTATTGACCTTCTTCATAGTTTTCTTGTCTCAAGTTCATGTTTTCAAATCTAGCAATCATACTAGGGAAATCCTAAATCTCATGATCAACATCTTTACAACAAATACAAATAGGACTTGTACCAGGGCATTCCTTAGAAAGATGCCCTGATCTTTTGCAGTTATACCATAATGTCAATCCTCTCTTTCTCTTAAACGATCCCCAACCTTTCTTGTATTGCACACTGGGATCACAATGATGGACCTGCAATCTGTAAAAGTTCATTCTAGGTTCCTGCACCCACTTGTTAGTCCAAAAATTATTTATATCGATAGGAATAACATATCTTTCACTATCTCTATCATATCTATTCATATCAAATCTTATTTCTTCTAGATGTGCCCTAGTTTTTAGACTAGGAAAAAACATTTCAAACATACCTAGATTCATATTTTGAAGCAAAAATTTCCACTTATCTTACCTTTACTAGAGCACAAAGCTTTAAGATCTTACCTCCTTTATTTAGATCAGACTTCTCTTTTAGAACAAAGCTCTGCAAACCAATTAGAATACTATGCACTACAACAACATATATATGCACAAAGATTTCTCTTTTCTTCAGTTCCCAACAATCACAGTTTTAGGTCCCAGAAACGGAACCATTTGTTGGCACAAGGGAAGACCCATGGTTCAATGCTTCAACAACACACCAAAAAAACCCTAACTACCGACCCTTTCAGAAACACCTGCGAAGAAGATGAAGTCTCACTTGAAGTAGAGGCAGGGGGGTTGCAGGACTCAAATGTATACAACCTAGATAGGACACAAATCTATAATTACAACACTTAAAAGAGCACTTAGCCAACAATATGCATTAAGTTATGATCCTTATTCACTTTCCAGAGTAACCCTAAATACATAATAGTGTAGTAATAATCAATATTTGAGCACATATAATCATTTAGCACATAGCATCAGAGAATATCTAACATTGATTCATATCTAAAGCACTAAGCATCAATGAATCTACCTATCATGCATCAAGATTAAGCAAATAAATACATAAACACCATGAGTAACACTGCAAAAAGCACAGTAACACAGGATATACATTGTTCAACCCAGTGTGGGGCTACGTCCACCAACTCTTATTCTTATTTATTGATCTTCAATCTTTTTTACATTACTCTACTCCTGTACAAAAATCCATAGAGCCACACCACAAAGGACAGGAGATCTATGTGCACCTCGCCAGATCCTCCTTCCTCGAATTAGCTCACGGCACACAAACTTACACAGTCCATGCACGAAGCCTCTTACAATACTTTTCACATAGCTAACACTAGCACTTACAAAATGCTTGCACTTAGCTCTGTAAGCCTTAACCGATTCATGCACAAATCCAACTAGCCATGCACTAAGTCGACCAATGACTAGTAAATGTAACTATTTCTTACATCACCTAGCTACTTATTTATAATTTACAAAATGCCTAAACATGTGTAAATCTATGGGCCGACATCCCATACCTGTTACATAAACCCTAAAACCCCAAAAAGCCTTCAAAAAGGGAGAGATCTCGCGATATCTGCTTCGCCTAGACGCTTCGTCTTCGACCAACCTATCAAAGTCCCACAAATGGTCAAACACGACCAATGTTACCACAAAAATTGGTCAAGGGACAACACATATTAGTATATATTTTTTTCATTTAGTGGTTGTTGTGAGGGAAATCTCCTTACATACTAGCAAATAGCGTTATGCTTTGCATGCAGATATGACCAAGAGAAAATCTACTTTCTACCTTCGTCCCCAGACTTAAATCCCATTTCCTTTTAGTAAATACATGGCTAGATCAACCTACCTTGTTCCAGGCGTTTGATGTCGATCCCTTGTCACACTTGATTACTTGTTCGCAATTCTCCTTCCAAAGATGACCTGCATACAAGACAAGCAACAACAACACATGCATCTTACCTATAGACTAACGGTTTAGAGATTCAAACATGTACTTAACAAAATATGAATAACTCATGAATTGGGATGGGAAAAGCATTTTCTTTATTACTTTGAATGAGTCAACTTACAAAAAGTCGAGACCGGCCACCGCTCCGTGAACCTGATCCTGGGCTCCTCTTCAACTGCCCTCCAACTTCTTTGCTTAGTATCTCTTTTGGCACAAGGATGGCTAAAGGGTTGGGACAATGGGAATATGAAAATGGGCAGAGTTTATTTGTTATATTTTTCCTCTTCCAAATGGGACCCCTAGCCCTTCTTTTATAGGCTAGAAGAAGCTAGGTATTTGGATGAACCCTTGGCCATGCATGGACGGGAATTTCAGTTAACTCACCCAAAGTTGTGTGTTCCATCGGCAACTTTCCTTTTTTCGTTCTTTTTTCGGTCCACGTAGGCTGGTTTAGGTCAATTAGTGTGTACATGCGTGCAGTAATAGAGTAGGGCACATGGGCCCTTATAAAAGAGGTTTTTTAAAGAGTTGTTCAACAATTCTTTGGCAAAGAAGGGATCTGAGATGGCCTAATGCCAGGTAAGCATGTATGGTTCAATTTAGGGTTATAACAGATGACCCCTAATGTGTGAGGTCAAAAGAGCATCTGATGGCTGAAATACATTACCAATCTTTACTGATGTGACGAACAATTGAGCCCAAGGATCAGGAACCGGGAGGCACCGTCTGCAAAATAACAAATGTCTCACCGAGGCGGGCATACCCATGCTCGGGATAAAATAGAATCATGACTACCAATCAAATACACTGTAGATCCATGTCATATAACTATATAAAGAGTATCCACGAACAATACACAACAGAGCTACATCTCAAAATAAAAAAGATATACATATAGAGTATCCATCTTCTAGAAGCTGATACGGCCTAATGGCTGGAGATGAGATCATCAAAGTTTGAGAAACAACTTCAAAATCTTCAAAACTCAAGGTAGGAGTGTAATATGAGTGTACGACTTCACTATCCAAAGGTCTTCGATGGCTCGTCGGTCATGGACTAGATAATCTTGATGATCAGACTGAAGGCTTCATTGATTTCGAACAAGGAATTGATTGGACATTCAGGATGGTCGGGTATGAGGGCAGGAGACAAATTACAGAGGGGTCGACTCAGGCTTGGTGACAAACTTCCCTTGAACAATAGCATGACAAATGATGAGACTTTGGCAGCATGGCATTAATCATAAGTCTATGAAGCAGGAGGCAATGCAAACTCTCCATATGTTTGGAAGGATAACCAAATAGTGGAGTACATAACTCTATATAGAGAGAACAGATTCCTAAGGTCATACTACATCCCATAGTTTGATGAACAAATGGACAGATGTGCTTTATCCAAGGGCGACTCATTATGCTGCCAATAAAAAAAATACTTTTCCCTTCCTCTTTTTGGGGTATATTTGATTTTTTTTGTCTTTTTCAATAATTTTGGGAAAAAGAATAAAGGAATGTTACATTACAATGGAGGAATGAGTATTGCAAACATACAAGTTCAAGGCACAAGGACAATACTGATGTTCTAATATAATGATACTCGGGAAAAATCCTCTGGGGGCCAAGGGTGTTAAAACACAGAAGCAAACTGTTACAAGGTTGGCATATAAGATATGAAAACGTGGTTAACAAAACACACAATGGTAACATCCTTCAATGTAAGTTTAATGAGACCAGAGAAGGTAAGATTGGTGGTTTTTCATATTTAGAGAGACTTGAAAAAACATAAAAGGAGACTCCATTGGGGTACCTTTTTTGAAGATAGTCTAGTCGGTTCGAAAAAGGGGTAAACTAGCACCGAAAAGATGTCTATTCAAAACCATTTTAACAAGTGTGACAAGGACAAGATCACTCAACCATTTTTTCATTTTTAAGGAGTCTGAAAAAAGATTAACTATGGACTCTGTCAGGAATTTTCTTCTGGACCATTTTAACAAGTGTGAAAGAATAAGATCACTCAGCGATCTTTTCAATTTTAGGGAGTCTAAAAAGAGCTTAACTATGGACTCCGTAGGGGTTCCTTCTTCGTAAGTTTAGTCCCACAGGCCCAAAAAAGGGATAAAATTATACCTGAGAGTACTGTTCTATAGAGTTGAAGTTCCATAGAGTATAACTTTGTTCGTACAGTTGATCGTCCGGACCGAAAAAGGGGTAAACTACCGCCAGACAGACATGACTTCAAATTTCAGTTTAACGAGCGTGAAAGACCACAAGATCGCTCGACAATCTTTTCATGTTTAGAGGGTCTAAAAAGGGCTTAAAAGAAGACCCGTTATTTTTTGGGAGTCTCGAGGGTGAGGTCAAGAGCAAAGAAGAATCATGCAAATGAGGTTCAAACTTGTATTCAGGAAAAACTACAAGGACTCCCGAGCCTACAGTGTTTTAGAGACAACATGAATAGCATAATGCAACCAGGATCTACCTAGGGCATCCATGTTCCGGTAAGCTCTACCACCAAGTTGAAACACTTCTAAAGCAGAGATGATGGTTCTGTGTCACAACTTGATGGGATCGATCCTATGGCAAAGGAAAAAGACAACAAGATACAAAAATCAGGTTAGAAACCTAACCTATATGTTTAAGTTGAGCGTCGAATTTTTTTTCCACAGACCGTAAAAAAATACTCAAAACTCAAAAAAAATTGTCCCAATACCCGATCAAATCCCTCCTATGCAACTCTTGAATCACTCTAAATGGTTTTGGGTATAAAAAAAATAAAGGGAGGCCAAAAAAGTGACAAAAAGAGGACAAAAGGTCTATAAATAGAAGCTGACAGCTCATTATCACCATTGTTGATTTGGAAATTGACTCTGGAGCCAAAAGACCCCCTTCGATTAAAGTGGTGATTCTGGGAGCTACAGTGGATGAAATGAACTTCTGTCTAGACCAAGTAAGTACAAACTCCCTTATCTTGCATTTTATGTCTTTATTTATGTATTGGGTTTCATTTTTTATGGGGGTGTTGACCTTTAAAAATTCGGCCCTAAGTCCACGCGGTCTGTCTCAGGACAGGCCGTGTGTACATTTGGTAAAAGTAAACTCTGCATGCATGCACATACAACTGTTGCCATTACAACACACATGGGCCCCCTTATTGAATGAAAAAGACTTCAAAAGCAAGGGTTAACCCTCCTGAACATTTTTGTTTTGCAGGATGTATGTCCATTGGAGAGAACGAGAGCATGAAGAGGTAAATGAGTTGGTCAGGGAAGACCCCAATGTTGTGGCTACTTTGATGCAGTGTGGGTTACTCAAGTTTTTTCTATGTCCTTTCATGCGGGAACAACCTAGGCTATTGAATGCCTTGGTTGACTACTAGCATCCAGATGCAGAGGCATTCATGTTAGAGGGGCAGTCACTGGTGCCCACGGTCGAGGACATTTAATTTTTGACTGGCCTCTCTAGGGGAGGGGAACCAGTCAATTTCAGGACTTTTCCTGTGGGGCCACATAACATAGAGGAATTGATAGGCCTATATTGTACAACTGGTACAGACCATGTGAGCACGCACATGCCCATAAGCAATATCACTAACTTATCGCTACATGCAATAGTATTGCTTATTGGGTGAATTACTGGTTCTACGGCTCTACATGAGGCATCCCGTGCACAGATGAACTGTGCATTCCAGTGCTTAAATGCACAATTTTTTGATTGGAGTACCACTTTGCTTGAGTGTATGAAGAGGCAATTGACAGATTGTCGTTTGCAGACACATAGGAACTTCAGGATCGGGACCATTCTGTGTTCATTCTTTTTTGAGAGAGTTCTGAGTTTTAGTCCTCGAGAAGTGGTATGAGGACATCGGGCCTCTCTTCTTGTTGTGTGTAGATGGGCAGTACTACTACCGCGACAGGGCGGTGGAAGGACCAATGAGTCCTTCGATGATGACTTTTTTGCATGGATGTCACGAAAGATCTCGGTTATAGAGGACTAACCCTATGCCAGGATTGATTTTTCGAGAGACCTAGAGATACCAGTACCTCCTGGTGAGGAGTGAGGGGAGATGGGTAAGTCTCCAACTTTGTAGCTTTTCTATTGTATATGTAATTTTTCTGTTGTTTTGTTATATATATCATTTTTTTTGTTATGCAAGAGTATATGACGGATATGTGTTCATTGTGTGTAGATGTGGGACCAGTGCGACCCACTGACTATGCGAGGAACATGCGTTGTCCTTGGCTAGGGGTCGTACCTACCGTCGTAGGGGGGCCAACAGTGGCAATATATCTTCCAGCTGGGGAGGCTGAGAGGGTATTGAGAGAGACGGGTTGAGCATAACTTTACTGCGCTCACTCGCACAGTCTCGATGGCAGAGATTGAGGACCTGCCACCATCTATGTAGCCTCATGTAGTGGGGGCACCACAGATGTGGGTCCGGTTGTTTCGGTGTTTAGCCAATGCTGTGGACCAGTATAACAGGGCCCACAGGCCCTAAGTTTAACTAGACATTTTGATATGCCACAATCACTACTTGTATATATATTTTGAGGGCATATGCCCTGTGACTCGTTATCGGTTCTATTTTTGAGGGGTTTGCATCCATCTATGTACTCTGGTTACTTTATGATATTATATATGGTTTTTTGGTCTTTTGTGTCTAATGGATCATGTGTGCAAAAAAGTATTTACATGCTTATGTTAATGTTCTTTCATATGTGTGCAAGATGCCAATCTAAAATTTGATTAGCTAGAGTATCTGTAACTTAGCTTAATCTCATAGGAACATGAAAATATGTAATATAATCAAATTTTCGTTCTAAGAGACGTACCCTAAGAAATCATCGGTGTAAAATTGGATCATGAACCCAATACACTCTGTTTAACTAAGACACAACTAGTTGAGCGTTGAGATAGACCCAGAGATGAGAGATACCCAATGACAAAGCGTCACGAAGCAACTCAATAATTGCGCTATACTCGACAACATTATTTGTGGTGTCACCTAAGCATGTACCTCCGGAAGATAATAACTGGCCTTGAGGTGTAAAGATTACCCAAGCTGCGGAGGCAAGCCTATGAGTGTGCTGACTAGCACTGTCTTCATACCCAACAAACACCTCGGAATCACTTGACATCTTCCACAGTGATGAAATATAGTATCAATGACATGTCCATAATACTAAAAAAAACTAAAAAGTAATAGTACAAAGACTATACATATGTTACAAAAAGTTACCCACAGTGACTTGCCTATGAGTAATACTTCTTGAGGTAGAGCCAATTTCTAGGCTCCGCCAAAGAATTCCCTTCAAAGTCAACCAGACGATAAGAACCCTTTTTTAACACTTCTTTTATGATGAAAGGATCGAACCACATGGGTTTGAATTTTCCTGCCCCCAGGGGGTCCTTATCTTGGTCATAGACCAGGACAAGTTCGCCTTTAGAGAAAATATGAGGATGAATGGACCTATCATACTGACACTTGACCTTATGTTTATGAGCCTCGTTGTCCAGGGCCGCATCACGACGTTGTTCATTGAGCTGCTCAAGGTATACTAACCGTTCTTCAAGTAGATAAGTGTCTGACAATAATTGTACTGCCAACTTTAGAGACGAGATCTGACATTCGATGGGCAAGACTGCCTCCAGCTCGTAAACGAGTTGAAAAGGTGATAAACCGGTTGCAGTCTTAACAAATGTTCGGTAAGCCCATAATGCTGAGTATAAAATCAAATGCCAATTTGACTTGGCTGAGTTGATAGTTCACTGTAAAATAGTCTTAAGCGTTTTTTTTACAGCTTCCACCTGCCCATTTGCTTGGGGGTAGTAGGGTGATGAATGTTCTTTCCATAACCCAAGATTTGATGTTAACTCGATCATCATATGGTTCTGAAAGCGACTGCCATGGTTAGTGACAATCTCCCTCGGGACGTCGAACCTTGATATTATCTGATTGAATAAAAAGAGAGTTGCAGTCTCTCCATCATCTTTAAATGTTGGCATATATTTGACCCACTTTGTGAAGTAGTCTACAACTACGATGATATAGCGGTGCCCCCTTGTTGAAGGAGGGTTGCAAGTAGTGTAATCAATCCCCCACTTGGTGAAGGGACCAACTGTGATGACAGGAAACATGGGAGTGGGATGTGCCCTCATCTTCCGAGAGAAGATTTGGCACAGATGGCATTTCTTGACCGATTCAATAAATCTTTGATAAGTGTCAACCAGAAGTAACCTGCTCGTAGAATCTTTTGGGATTTTTCCAACCCAGAAAAATGACCGCCACAAGCTCCAGTATGGAAATCATTAAGCACAATAACTACTTCCTCATGAGTGAGACATCGACGTAGTATGCAATCTACACCTCTCTGATACAACGTATCATCAATTATGAGATAATTCTTAGCCTGATGGCGTATGCGTCGACGCTCATTGTGAGAAGAAATGGTGGGGCACTTCAAAGTCTGGAGATAGATAATTATATATCCATACCAGGGATCTGAAGATGTGATCAAAAAAATATCTCCCCGAATAGGCGATTCTTCAGGCACAACATCACCTGACTCAACCGAAAGTTCTGAAATAAGTTCTGCGAAGACTAGTGACTTTTTGGACTTTGCCTAAACGAAGTCTAAGTCAAACTCTTGGAGGATGACTATCCATCTACTGATTTTTTCACCTATTATCCATTGTGTCAACATGCAATGGAATGGATTCACGACAACAATGACGGTGGTCTTGCGAAATAGAACATAATGATGGAACCATTGAACAACACGAAATGTTGCCAACGCAAGTTTTTTGATGTGAGAATAATTAAGTTCTGGTCCTACGAGGCCTCGGCTCAGGTAATAGATCACGTATTATGAGAACAAGTCATCTTCCTGAACTAAATCGATGCCAATGGTTGATTCTGCTGCAACTAGATATAATAAGAAATCCTTGTTATAGTTAGGTGGTCGGAGCAGAGGGGCAGTTGTGAGGGCATGTTTCAATGCGTAGAAAGAGCGTTGAGCCACATTGTCCTAGTAAAAGAGAACATCTTTCTTTAGTAAGCACATAAATCCCTTGGTGATTTTGGCATAGTTGGCGATGAAGCACCGTAAAAAGTTCACCTTGCCTTGTAGACTCTGAAGTTGAAGGATTGTGCACAAGGGGGGCAACTGGATTATTGCCTCAACCTTGAGAGGATCGACCATGATCTTTATTATTGACACTATGAAACCTAACAATCGTCCTGACATTAAGAAGAAGATACACTTGTTTGGATTCAGGTGAATCTAAAAGTAGCGACAACGTTCGAAGATAAGTAGGAGGTGTGTGGGATGATCCATTCTCTTGCGAGATCATTATGCTAAACCATATAGATAGACCTCAACTATATGCTTGAGGTCATGGAAAGCAAAAGACATGGCCCGTTGAAAGGTGGCTCCATCATTTTTGAGACCAAAAGTCATTTTACGATATGCGAATGTACCCCATGGGAAAATGAATGTCGTTTTGTGTTGGTCTTCGGGTTTGATTTGGATTTGATTATATCCCAAAAAACCATCCATGAAAGAAAAAGGCTTCACAACCAGCACATTCATCAATGATCTGGTCGATGAAAGGTGTTGGAAAATTATCTTTGGAACATGCCTTGTTCAAATCATGAAAGTCAGTACATACACGGATCGTGCCTTGTTTTTTATTGACTAGTACGGGGTTGGAAAGCCATTGGGTCAAATGGATAGGAGAAATAAACCCGACTTTTAGTAATTTCTCAACCTCAACCTTAATGGTTGCTTCTTTCTTAGGATTAATTGGATGAATTTTCTGCCGAACCGGCTTGGCATTAGGATACGTTGTGATTTCATGTTCAACTATTTTTGGATCGATGCCTGGCATTTCCTCATAAGACCAGGAAAAAGCGTCACAAAATTCTTTGAAAAGATCTGTGTATATTTGAATCTCTTCGAGGGAGCAGTCCACTCCGACAAAGACATTCTCCACTACGCCCAGGTTTTGAGAGATATTGATCAGTAAGGTTTCAACGATAGTTTCCATATTAACCTCAGCATAAACCTCGTCTGTAGCTAAGGGATTAATAGGACAAGATCGATCTCCCGTCATAGTCATGGTGAATTCTCCCGCTTCAATTCGGATTAACTCTGGGAGGAAGTATGATATGTGATGAAGATCTTCCTAGGGTTTATCCGGACTAGTCTTTGCTTCAATTATTGCTTCATCAGAGGGCAAGACTAAGTCCAATGAATTAGTGTGAGCGAGAGAACCCTGAGCCCAAACAGGCTCGAGAAGTGGATCTAACTCTTGTGCAGGAGCTGGATAAGTATGGGCTAAAGTTTTCTGGACTAAAGAGTATGCTACTTTAGCTGCGGGTAAGGGCATGGACATGCCCGGGTGTCCTGTCCCATCAATCGTGGCCGATGGGGAAAGAAGTGTCCATGGATCATCGAAGTAAGTCATGCGGAACAACGAAACTTGAAAAATCTCAACCTTATGGTGATTTGATATAAACTTAATATCGCCTTGAGGGGGCGGGTAATCGAAGGTACCCATCAAAGATGGGCACAAACCAAACCCTATGTTGATGACACCTGGTTGAGGATTATCAATCATCGGGACCATGGATGCCCCCAAAGTAGGGTCAGGTCTAGAGAAGGACAATTTATCGATGGTCACTATATGGCCCTCGTGTGGAAGCAACAAGACCCAAAAAACTGTAGCAA
>JZKD02S1728523.1:57297-111856 GCA_000966675.3 Picea glauca
TGAGATGGCCAGATGCCAGGTAAGCATGTATGGTGCAATTTAGGGTTATAACAGTGGTTTAAACATTCAATTAATCTATTGTGCATGAATCTATCAACAAGATAAGAACATATACACATTCATCCATAGTAAAGGAAGAAATTAAGACAATACAACCATGAATTAACACATTATAGAAATGAATAACCATTCAACAACATAATTAGACACAGAGTTACCGTGGTTCACCCCCTCCTTGGATACATCCACAAAAGATTTTCTTCTTTATTATAGTTATTTCATTATTTTTGTGCTCTATGCTACAACAAATGTTCAATGCACATCACTCTACTTACATTGATGGATTATTTACACACAAAAAATCCTATAGTCACAACAACTATTATGAATTCTCCTTTTCTTCCATGTCTTTCACTCTTGATATTCACTGATATCTTACATATTTCAGCCCCATTTTTCTTGGGTTTGCTTGCAAACTCATAATGAGTTGGTTCCCACTCATGCTCAATTGACAAAAACTCATTATGATCTAGATACAGCTCATGCTTGATTGTTTTTTCTGGATTTTGCGCTAGTTGTTTCTTCATGTCCCACATCTTCTTCTCTTTCCTCTCTCTTCTTTCTTGATCCTTCACATTTTCTGTGTACCTCATCTCTTCTTGTTTTTCTCTATCCAACACTACCTTTCGAACAGGCCCACAACACTCAACTATGGCTCATCTCAAGCCACTTAGGCCTTTTATGTGGTGCTCTTCCATGCTTCAGTGAATTTATTGAGGTTTTCCTTTGCTTTATGTATTGTGGTTGTGATATTTTCTTCCTTGTTCATGATTTCATCCATCTCTTGTGTTGTCAAACTAGTCAGTTTGCCTCAGTGTCTTGCACTACTAATGTTGTGATGGTTTGTGTGGTAGCTAGTTCTTCTAGTACCCCAAGGGATTCACCTTGCCACGATCACAATTCCTGTGTAATATTTCATTGTTCTTCCTTTAGCTATTCCACTACAATATATAGATTCATGTTGGCTAGGAGTGCTCTCATTCTTTCAGTTGGTGAGAGAGAATTTTCACACTTAGTGGCATGAATCACTTGTTCCTGCAAAATCCATATTTGTTCCTCTAGTTATTGCAACTCTGGGGTGTTCATCATCTTTATCCACATGCATGTTCCTTCATCGCACATATTTATGTAGTTTTATTCTAGGATTTTTATCTTCACCACCGTTGTCTACAGAGTCCATTCCCTTTGCGCTCTTTATTCTAGTGGTGTCTCTAGTGTTGTGTGAACTTCCAATTCCATAATATTCATGCGAAGGCCATGAATAGCCTCGTTAATATTTAATACTTTTCCCTTGACAATGGCCTCTACCACCTTCGGTACTTTTGGGACCACATTGTATAATTTTTGGATAGCTACGTGAAATTTCTGCACTATCTATCCAACTTATTCCTTCTCCTTCAAGGCTTTGGTGACCTTTGTTTCAACCTCATATTTGTGGTTGAGGGATTTCTTGGTCTTTCCTTTCGCTTCACTCTTTTCGATGTTTTATTTCCCTACCTATCCCTTTGCTTCACTCTTCGTATTTTCTGCGAGTTCCTCTTGATGTTCTACTATGCACTTTTCATGTAGCGTAGTGGTGTATTGTATCTATAGTTCCTCCTTCTCTCCTTCTTTTTTTTCCAAATCGCTGGCGACGATATCTACCTGACAGCATATTTCTTGCATAATCCATGTGTGAAAGCCTTGTAATAGTTCCATGGGAATTTGCGAGATGACTAAATTAGTGTGACTTAGGACTTGAAAATTCTTTTGTACTTAGTGGTTTGGTAACTGTTGGCACAAACCAATTTTGGGAAAAATTGAAGAATTTTCTAAGGAGTTAAAGTAGCGCCGAAAAATAGGGGAGCATGCTGAAAAAAGAGGAATAGAAGCGCCATAAATAAAGGAAAACCCATGCCGAGAAAAGAAGTTAGGAAGAGGACAAATTGTTGCGAATAAATTGAAAAGTGGACAAGCACCGACGTGGAGCAATGGTTGGATCGAGGACCAGCCATGAACGAGTCAGCTGGAAAGTGGAAAAACCTAATATTGCTAGGGTTAGGGTTTTTGTAAGGGATTTTCCTAGTTTTTTATAAGTAGAATGTATTAGGACTATAGAAGGGTGATGAAGAGATAGTGGAGACTCTGTAGTTGGTATGACTATTATTTTTTAGGGTTTTGATGAGAGGTTCTTAGTGTAAGTTAGAACTATTGCGATCTCTGGAGATCAGATGTAACGAGGGAAGAATTGTACAGTACGTAGCACTACATTTTGCATGAAATATGAATAAAGAGCTTAAACGACAAATATTTGTGGATGTAGCCCGAGGGGGGGTGAACCACGATATATTTTTGTTTTATGTGACTGTATGTAGTGTTCATGGTTTCCTTTACTTTGATAATTTTTTAGGATGAATGTGTTTCTTTTTTAAGGAATCAACACTACACAATAAGGTTAAGCTAATGGAATCTGCAGAATATCATGGAATGAATGAATATTATGGATAATAATTAGATCAGAAGCTTGGATTACAGTCTATCAATGTTTGTCTTTGATCAAAAGTGGTTGTAATTATTAATGAATCCCTATTAGAATAGAAGTGATAGGGGTTAGGAGTAGGATATAATGAGGATTTGGGGTTAAAAGTAAGTAGTTTTAATGGTTCAGAGAGAGAAACACATCCGATGTTAGGGTTGTAAACATATGAATCCTACAACCACCCATAGAATCCATCTTGGGTGAGACTACATAGTTCACTATGTGCATGTTCATTATGTTACCTTCTGGTATCCAAAAGGGCCGATGGTATAAGGGTTTGTTGGTAATACTATAGCTATAACCTAGGTCAGCTCAAGTAACCCAACAATGGTTTTGTTTCCGATTGGAACTTAAAAGTTGAGATCGAGAGGGATATATCACGTAGTATATCATGAGGGATTAAGAAAGGGAACATTTGTAGGTTGGAACCCCATGAAAGAAGAGATTGAAATATGGTTGGAAGTTCAAGAACTAGATTTTTCCCACAAAGATAATAAAATCTCTAGGTTTAAGCCAAGACAGTATCTGGAGAGATATGTATTCAGTGAAATACACGAAAAAGTTTTTAGTGAGTTTCCCACACTATTGCAGGAGTGGATAACACCGTTAAAAGATACCCATCTGAAAAATAGGGTTATATCAGTGGAGTGGAAAGAATAAAGTATCGCGTGGTTGAAAAGGGTGAATAACAAATTCACGCACGTAGTAGATTTATGGCTAGACAACATTATAGTGAGGTATATCATTGAGTTTGTAGTAGATACGTTGAAGTCTTACTCTGTAGTAGAGTAGGAATTTCTTAAGGGTCCAATGAGAAGGTACATTATATCATTGTACACTTTGATTAAGAGACTATTGCATGATAAAAGGGTATTAACTATGGAATCAGAAAACTAAAATACCCTGCGTCCATGGGAGATTTAGGGGAAACCCGAGGAACGTTTGAGATGGAGGGGAAAATGGATAGAGAAGAGTGTAATAAAGAGAAAGATCCCATTATTATGGATCAATAGGAGATCCAAGAGCTCATGAAAAAGGAAAGAATGATAGGCAGTGGTAGACCCTACCAGTATAATTTCAATAGGAAGAAAAGAGTCGTAGCTAAGAGGGAAGGACTGGAAAGTGATGAAGACGAGGCAAAGGATATTTCTGTTGTAGAGAACATTAAAGAAATAATGTGTGACACATAGGAAATAAATTATAGAGGAGAGGAATATAATGAGGAAACAAATAACCCTTTCCAGGTCTGAATTAGTGTAGAACCTACAACCCCATGTACGATTAACACATCAACAAAGAAAGAGTTTTTTACTAAACTTGTGATTGATGGTCAGAAGAATCCAAGAGATCAGAATAGAAGTGAGGGTACAATTTGAAGTACTAGCAATAGTAAAGTTATTGGTACAAGTGGAAGTACCAGTAGCAACACCAGTGGGAGTTCAAGTCCAAACAATAGTACACAGATAGTAGTACCTCATAGAGTAGGTACAACACATTTGACAATGGAAAGTGTAGATCCAATGATAAGACTACTAGAATTATATGGGGATGAATCATAAGACCCAGAGAATAACCTATTCATGTGTGAATGAATATGGGAATAAAAAAGAATCACGGATGAGGTAGAAAAAGTAGAATAGTTAGCAATAACATTTAGAAACTGGGCATTAGATTGGTACATGAACTTAGCAGTAAAAAATCCAAAGGGTGCACCAGGAATGGTAGAAGAGATCAAGAAGGAACTGACCACTAATTTTTAGAAGCCAAAATTACATGATCAATTTATGAATGAGATGACCGAGGTTAGATAAAAACCAGGAGATTTTGTATGGGACATTGATTAGAATTTCAAGACATTGAAAGGTAAACTGAAGTATCTTATTTCTGACATGCAACACAATAAGTTGTTTATAAACTCTCTGTTAGAACATTTCAAATATCCACTGAGACAACATAAATTTCAAAAATAGGAAGAGGAACTGCAAGCAACGATGCAATTAGAGGAGAATCAGTACAAATAGACAGATCCATCTATATAGGAGCTGAAGGAAGACTTGAAGAACCTGACAGTGCAATTAAATCAGAATAAGAGTAGGGAGAAAAGAGAAGCAATGTGGTGTACCCTATGTAAATCAAAGGGACATCACAAGAATGATTGTCCAACATTTGTGCAACATCTGGGAGTAGGGATTCCAAATCCATTTCCTACAGAAGGGCCTTTGTGTGAAATATGAAAGACACATGGGAATGATACTTATCACTTCCCTATGATGAAGAAGTACAATACAAAGATGAATAATACTTTATGTAACTTTTGTAAATCAGTGGGCCATGAAAACAAAAATTGTAGAATTCTAGAGTTAATGAAAGAAAGAACATCATATTCATACAGGATGCAGGCTGAGTTGATGGAAGGACAATCTGCTCCATAGTTTGGGAATGCGTAACAATTTCAAGAAGTTCCATAGTTTTATCAAACCCCACAGTATAACCAGACACCACAGTATCATCAACAAAACATGGATCAACAGGGGAACAAAGGAGGATTTAGAGGTAGAGGAAGAGGAGGAATGAGTAGAGGAAGAGGGCCTATTATCTTCCATAATTGTCAACAACAAGGACACTATGCCAAAGATTTTTCTCAACCAGTAGCAACGTGTATGTACTATCGCGAAACAGATCATGTGAAAAAATATTTCCCAAAGTTAATTACAAATCTCCAGCAGAAGAGGAATTTAAATAACCAAAATGTTCTATGGATTGTTGCAAAAATATAGGATCCTGGGAGGTTTTAGCACTAAGAGTCACCCTCAGACTACAAGAGGAAAATCCCAGTACCCATCAAAAAAATTTTGGAGTTAGGTTTATGAATGGAGGTCAAATGGACAAAACTTAGTACAAGAATGTTTAACACAGAAACTGGACAAGCAATGCATAGGGAAATGAGGTCCTCATTAACTTCCATCAATGGTTTAAGATTAAAGGTGAGCAGAAGGTAGACTTAGTGAGAAAGGTGGACAAGTATACCATGAGCATCTGGCCTTCAAGCAGCTTGGTGAAGAAAAAATCAGGCTCAAGAGCACTCTTGAACTTAAGTTTTAGAAACTGAAATATATCACAACAACATAATAATCAAACCTCCATTACTATGAAACTACAACAACCCATTTAGATCCTCCATGCATGAGAATTTTAGCATAAGAAGAAACAAAATAATAAGGAAATTATTGAAAGAGGTCACAACAACATTATAATCAACCCTACATTACAATAAAACTACAAGCCTCGTCTGGATCCGCCATGCACGATTGTCTCAACAAATATTTAAAAAAGATGATGAAAGTGGTTGAATTCTATTAATGTGAAAGTCTCAGATCTCATACAAAACTAGAGAACATCTCAGTTATCAAAATATTACAAAATAGGGAGCTCTTCTCAACTAGTTGACGACCTTAACAAAATCTAGAACTGATCTATTTATAATCGGCTCAGTTCACCACTATAAGGGATGTGATCTGGCCATCCCATTCAAAGTTTTATGTCTGTGAAGACATTTTTCATAATTTTCATGTTTCCTCATGTCAGACACAAACTTGGCTCAATATGGGCCTACAAGAAGAAATTTTCCATTGTTATACCTTGTGATGATAGTTGTGTCTCCTTAGCCATAATTTCCATGCTTTCTATTTATGTACTGAGATGAGGTTTCAACTACGAGTCCCTTCTCATTAATTGAATCCTCTTTAGGATTGGAGTGCAGTTGAACGACTAGCGGGAAACCGCTTTTCACTGTCGGATACGATATTATATGCGCACGTGCATTTCGGGGCCGCGGGAAGTGGTTTAGGCCCACACCTCTTTCAGGCCCGAAATGCAGCCTCCTCTGCCATGTAGCCTTCTCGCAAAACCATGGTTAGGATTTTGGCCCACTCAAGGCCTTTTATCTCTCGAGCATGTTGCAACCCCTAAATGATTTGAGGTCGTTGGTTTGAATGAGACCTAATATTTGGGCGCATCGGTTACTTTAGCGCCCCCACCAAATATTTTATCTACCTGCCAACCTTGGAATCCTTCCAGCTGCACTTGAAGATATCTCTACATCAAAATGCATAGGGGATCTCAACTTCCACAGACTGCACCTGCCAGTTCACTTGAGTTCATAGCTCCTACTCGTGACTATGGACAATTTTATGTGATAACATTTGGCTCCACAGGGGATGCCATGCTCCCTGTGATCTGCCAAGAATGTGTAGTTCCAGTGCCTTAGCCTTTGGGTCATGGAGTCTCTTATTCAAACAAAAAATAAAAGGAAGTGGTAATTAAAATGGTGGAAATCCAATCATGGCTTAAGAAAAATATTTCTTCAGAAAGTTCCCATTGATAGGGCCACCAAAAAATTTGGAATCCTCCAAGATCTACAACTTATACGTGTTATTTGAAAATAATTTAGAAATCTTGAAAGGACCAATCCATAAGGCTTCGAATTTACCATGTTTTCCTTTGTCTTGCTTGGGGGAATGCCACTTGAGAACCAAATCTCCCAGCTAAAAATATTCCCTACTTGCCCTCCTGTCAAAGGTTCGTTTCATTTTTTTTTGGTGATCCTAAGCTTTATCAAGCAACTGCTCCTTGGCTTGTTGTACTTCTACCAGCTATTGTATCCTCCTGACCATATCATCAGGTTATCCTTGGAAGTCTTGGAGGAATTTTTCCATAGGAAAGGCAAGATGAGTAGGGAAAATAACCTCAACCCCATATACAAGATGAAAAGGGGAAACACTCAGTGACCTCTTTGTTGTAACTCTGTCAGCCCATAAAGCAAATTTCAACTTTGTGTCCCAAGCTTTCTTGTTGTCTTCTAACAATTTTTTGATGATCTTTATGAGGATCTTGTTAGAGGAATCAGCTAAACCATTTACCTAAGGGTAGTAAGGAGTAGAATGGATTAATGTAATACCATATAGTTCATAGAACTTGATCAATGGTTCAACTTTGAAGGAGGCAACATTGTCTGTAACAATCCTGCTCGGACAACCAAATCTAGACATGATATCCTCAAGAAAGATAATGATTACCTTGTGGGAGGAGCTTCTTGTAGGAATGGCTTCTATCCACTTGGATAAATAATCAGTGGCAGTCAAAATCCACCTGTGTTGACCACTTGAGGCTGGATGGATTTCTGCAATGAAGTCAAGACCCCACTGCTGAAAAGGTCTAGAAACCACCACAGGTTTTAAAGGCAAATATTTGAGTTGCTGATTTCCAAAAAACTTTTGGCATTTGACACAAGCTCTAATATTTGCACAAACATCAGTAAAAAGGCTAGGCCATAAATACCCATCTCTGGGGATCTTATAAGTTGTGGTCCTCTAGAAATGATTCCCCCCACATAAGTTGTCATGAAAATCAGTCACAACTTTCTGGGCCTCCTGCGGGTCTAGAAATATTAACATAACTCCCAAAGGATCCTTCGAGTACAAAACCTAATCAATGAGACAATATTTGATTTCTTTGAGTTTCAAAGCTCTTACCTTGTTTTTTTCCAAACCATCAGGGGGCCTCAATTTCTGTAGAAAATATATAATGTCTTTATACCAGATGCATTCTGTCAGGTTGAGACTGACATGAGAGTCTTTATCAACAATCTCAACTTACTAATTTTATGTTCATGAAACTAACCCCTAAAGACTTGCAGTTTGATTCAGCCACTATCATGGATAAACCTTGGTCTTTTACCAATTTAGTGGGATTCATTTCAAGGTCAAATTCCATAATTTTAGCAATCCATTTGCTTCTCTTCCCATCTATGTCAGGCTAGATTGATATCTCTTTTACTGAGGCTAAGAGAATATATGAAATAATCTTTGAATGAAGAACATATATTATGAAATACTTGAGGGATTTGGCCAAAGAATATTCCTTCTTCTCCATGATATCATATCTCATTTATGCATCCCTCAATGCTCTACTGAAAAAGGAAATAGGCTGCTCTAAACCCTCTTTATTTTTCTATAGAAAAACAACAACCAATGTATTATATGAGGCAAAAGAAAATATCAAAAAATTCCTTACAATAGTCAGGGATGATGAGCACAGGTGCTTCATTCAAAGCCATTTTGATTTGGCCAAAATAATTTCTAGACTCCACAGTCTACTTCACCTCGCTTCCTTTTCTAAGCATGGTTGTAATGTGCTTAACCAACTCAGTGAAATTTTCATGGCTTGCTGGAAGGTTGCTCCTGCATTCATCAATCCAAAGGGAATTTTAGCACACTTGAATGTGCCCCAAGGAGTAGTGAAGGTTGTCTTCTCTCTGTCTTCAGGCAAGACATAGATCTGATTGTAGCCAGAAAATCCATCAAGCATAGACATCCAAGATGAACCAATCACTCTCTGAAAAATGTGCTCCATCTTCGGCAAGGTGTAGTTATCTTTTTTGGAGCTCCTGTTCAAATTCCTGAAATCATCACATAACCTGATTTTCCCATTTTACTTCCTCATAGGAACCAACTTAGCCACCCATTCTAAATATCTCAAAGGGATGATGATCTAGGCATCCAACATCCTTTTCACTTCTTTTTTCATAATAGGTAGCAACATAGGATTTATTTGTCTGAGTTTCTGCCTAAAAGGCTTGGTCTCTTCTTTCAAAGGGATATTATGTTCAATTATGTTGGTGTCATATGTTCTCAAATATTCATATTTCCAGGCAAACACATCAAAAAACTCCTTTAAAATATTAGCATACTCAATCTTTTGTTCCTTTGACAAACTGCTAGAGAATTTAACATACTTTGGATCTCCCTCTGTTCCTAGATTGAATTCAGTCAGATCACCATCTTTAGTTGAACCTTTAATCTTTACAACAACATCATTTATATCAAACAATCTCTCCAAGGGGACAATTCCTTTTGGAATATGGTTACTGGGTAACTGAACAATATGATGGTCAATAATTTTATTCAAAAAAACATCAACATGAGGGATTTCTTCAATATCTTGATCGTAATCAATTTGTAAAGAAGAGAATTCATCCATAGTCTCAAGAAATGTTTTTATCTCAATATCATCCTCAAACACCTTCCAATGTTTGACATTGTCAGGAATATAGGGTCTATACTTTATACTTAATTTTGGGGGGAAAAGGAACCCTGAACTTACTTGTTGAAACAACCAAGGAATCTTCCATAGTGTTCTCCTATCTTGGAACAAATGAGATATTAAAAGCCAAGAAGAAACTATCAACAATATCCCAATCTTCATTTCTGTAGGCCCTTAACCTAGGGTGCTTATTCTGATATCATTTTTGGACTTGATGAATAATCAACTCAACATCACCAAACACTACTAGCCCTTCAATATTCATGTATTTGGCATCTCTCAAACCCAAAACAAGAGCCTCATATTCTGCCACATTGTTTGTTGCTTCAAATTAAGGCTTGTAAGACATATATATGGTCTCATGGGTAAGGGAAATCAAGACTACCCTAGCACCAACACTCTCCCTAGAAGAGGCTCCATCAAAAAACATCTTCCAAACAAAGGTATTGGGAGGAGGATTTTCACAGGAGGAAATAGAATGCTTTCTGATTTCAATAGATTTTTGAGGAGCATCAATGTGTTGTAGCATACTTGTTCCTAAATCAGTATCAACTGCAAAAATGGGGTGGTTGGTAGGATTTGCTTCATCACTGATAATGTAAGCAAATTGTGCTTCCCTATAAAGCCTTCTATGTTCCCCCCCAAACACAGGAATGGTGGAATATGAAAGCTCCATATACAAAGTTCCCCCTAGTATTTTGATTCAAGATCTAGGCAAGAGCATCCCAAACTTAGGGGGGACATCATCCACCACAATATCCATGACCATAGTTTTCATTGGCAATTGGAACAAAGGAACAACCATGTCTTTGATAACCCCAAGACACTTCACTTTCCTAGGATCAAATGAGTATAGGTCATGGTAGGTTTTTGTAACCTCCAACCCAAGCTCATCCATGACAATATTAGGCATGAGATTATGAGATTCCACTGAATCCATCAAACAGTTGTGCAACACTTTATCATGAATGTTCAATGATGTATAGAAAGGAGGGGAGGAATCATCCCTATCCTCTACCAAAGGCCCTAGTATGATAGCTGGTTTTTCATATTGGAGGTTGACTGATTCTATGGGATGAGATGAAGGTTCAGGCTACAACATTTTGGAAAGGTACCTTTTGAAATCCTCATTCTTAACTAGCTCCAAGAAAGGTATAGGGATTTTAATATTTTGAATCTCATTCTCAAAGCTAAAAGAGGAGGGAGGCTTCAAAATATCCTTAACTTCTAGGGTAGGGATATTAAACACTACCTAGGGGTCTTGTGCCTCTTTTTCTTTGCTGCTAGTTGCCACACCCTTAGCAGGATTCTCTATTCTAGTAGGTTGATTAGGAATGTCAGGATTTCCCTCTTTCTTCTTTGACCTCAGGTTGTATCTATTTGGATTTCCATTGATCCTTTCCCCTTTACTCATCTCATTTAGTTGGATACCCATGAGAGCCTCTTCATATATAGATTGAGTTAAATGAGGATATGAAGAGGTGTCACCAAGATAATGGATTTCAGGATCAACATCTTCTTCCTCTCCTTCTTCATCAGTAACAAGGTTATTTTGGAGAGGGGCTTGTATTTTTTTATCATCCCTATCCCTGTTTCTTTGATCTCTTTGGGTGATCATAGGAGAATTATCGGGTCTTCTGAAATTACCCCTATTATCAATGTTTTGGGGGTTCCTATAATTCTTCCTTCCTTCAAATTTCAATTTCTCCATTTTCACAGAAAGTGATTTTACCAGTTTTGTCAACTCATCCACTTGAGGGGAGGCAAAAAAGGAATCATAGGTTGAAGCTTCAGCCCTAACTTTTCTTCTGTCTCTATCAGATTTACTCCTAAGTTTTTCAGCTACCAATATATTAGACTCTACTTCAAGGGTTGCATATTTCATATGAGCTAAAGAGGTAGCTCTTCTTACTCTCAACTGGAGGAAAAACTCAGGGTCAAAAGTTATGACATAATTAATATTGGCAGAGGTTTATGTAGGCTTTATTTCAATGGGAATCTTGTTGTACATCTTATCAAATGTTTTTGAGAAGTCTGAAACAGATTCTCCCTCTTTCCTCTTAAGTGACCCAAATTCTATAATTAAAGAAAATATTTTTTATCCCCACAATGCCTTAAGAATGAATCATCTAGAGCCTCAATCCCATAAATAGACCTAGGAGTTAATCCCTAAAGCATTTCCTAGCCTCACCATCAAGGTTATGTACAAAAAATCTCATCCACGCATATTCATTTTCAATGTTATGATTATCTGCATAACTATAAAAAGATGAAAGGTGTTCTTCTATAGTTATGTCTTCATCCCCTGTGAACTTGATCATGTACTTAAGGTAGTCTCCAGTTGGGAGAGAATTCACAAGCTGAGGTAAAACAAGAGGGGCATATATAGCAACCACTATGGAATGCATTTTGTTTCTAGGAGGATTAGCACCTGCCATTGGGATGTGAATTGTAAGAGAACCAGGGGAAGATGGATCTTGGACAGGTCGGATTGATGCTTTGCTTCTAGGGGAAAAGGGAAACAGTTGAGTGTTGGAGGAGAATAATATGGGGTTCAAAGGAAAATAAGTTTCCCCCTCTTTACATACAACAACTTTGATAGGAGGAGGAGTAGGAAAACCCAAAGTAGGAAAATATTCTAAGATCCTGGGTCTAAACCACTTTACAATGTAAAGGGAAATAAGGGTGTCAAAAATTTATCCTTCCAAATGAAGACTAGAAAGGGGGAGTTCAAAAGGAAATCTTTCAAAATATAAACTTCTAGAAACTCCAACAAATGGTATAAAAGGAGAATTAGATGCAGCTACTGGAGTTTTAAAAGAAGAATCATGTAAATTACCATAATCACCTGGTACAACAGATTAAACCCCTTCTTGAGAGGTCTTTCCTTTCTTGATAATATTTTTTGGGTCAGCTTTAGGTGTTTCCAGATGAAGCTTTGGAGTATACCTCGTGTTTCTGCCTTTGGGAGCCATAACTGAAATAGTGGAGTCACTAGGTGCAAGTTGCAATATTCAAGGTATTGATTTCTGATGCACCTTCATAATCAAAATTTCTTTGTCGTTCAATCCCAGGGAAATGTCTTCAATTCGTTCCCTAACAATGGAGCCAAGAATGTTAGCAATGAGAGTCACCCTCAGATTGTAAGAGGATAAGCATGTTACCCATCAAAATGTTTGTGGAGGTAGGTTTATGAATGGAGGTCAAATGGAAAAAAAAATTAGTAAAATAATGTTTTAACACAAAAAATGGACAAGCAATGCATAGGGAAATTAGGTCCTCATTAACTTCAGTCAGTGGTTTAAGGTTAAAGGTGAGAAAAAGGAAGACTCGGTGAGAAAGGTGGAAAAGTATGCATGATCATCCATCCTTCAAGCAGCTTGGTGAAGAAAAACTCAGGCACAAGAGCACTCTTGAACTTAAGTTTCAGAAACTAAAATATATCACAACAACATAATAATAAAATCTCCATTACTATGTGACTACAACAACCCCTTTGGATACTCCATGCATGAGCATTTCAACATAAGAAGAAAAAAAACAACAAGGAAATTATTGAAACAGGTCACAACAACATTATAATCAACCCTACATTACAATACAACTACACCCCTCATCTAGATCCTCCATGCACGAGTGTCTCAACAAAGATTTAAATAAGATGATGAAAGAATACGACTTCTAGTAATGCAAAAGTCTTAGATCTCATACAAAACTAGAGAACAACTATGTTATCAAAATATTACAAAATAGGGAGCTCTGCTCAACCAGTTGACGACCTTAACAAAATCTAGAACTGATCTATTTATAATCAACTTAGTTCACCATTTCCAGGAATGTGATCTAGCCATCTGATTCAAATCTTTACATTTGTGCAGACTTCTATCAGACTGTGTGGGTTTCCTCCTGTCAGATGCAAACTTGGCTCAGTATGGGCCTGCAAGAAGAAATCATCCATTGATGTACCTTAGGTAGATAGATCTATCTCCTTAGCCATAATTTCCATGCTTTCTATTTATGGATTGATATGAGGTTTCAGCTACCAGTCCCTGCTCATTAACTAAATCCTCCTCGAGATTGGAGTGCGGCTGGACGACTAGCAGGAGACCACTTATCATTGTCGGATATGATAATATATGTGCACGTGCATTTCGAGGCTGTTGGAAGAATTTTAGTCCCACACTGCTTTCAAGCTCGAAATGCACCCTTCTCCACCACGTATCCTTCCCGCAAAACCATGGTTAGGATTTTGGTCCACTCAAGGCCTCTTATCACCCAAGCATGTTACGGCCCTGAAATTATTTTAGGTCATTGATCTAAACATGACCTGAGATCTGCAAGCGTTGGTTACTTTAGTGCCCCCGCTAAAGATTTTATCCACCTACCAACCTTGGAGTCATTCCAATTATTCTTGGAGATAGCGCTACATCAAACTGCACAGGGGATATCGATCGTTGTAGGTTGCACATGCCCGCTCGCCTAAGTTCATATCTGCTACTCGTGAATACAGGCAATTTTATGTGATAACAGGAGGAACATCAACATAGTGACCATAAGAGGAGTTAAGACAGGATCATATGCACAAGATCAAAAGAAGGAATCTCAGTGTTGGATTCAGAAGAACACTCAACCACAATATCATATTTATGCAAAGAAGGAGAAGGAAACTTGTAAAGAAGCAAAGAAGGAGTTCTCGAAGGAGAATGAAGCCTCCACATCAAACACCATGTAGAGGTATGATGCTCCTATATTTGATATGCCTCAACCCTTGGATCATACTTACGAAGGAGAACAAACAAAGTAACTAACTTAAAGGATTTTCTGGAATCTTACTTTAAATTACTTAATCATAAGAATTCCATGGATTTGTTTAAAAGGATGCTTGAGAAATATAGAATATAAGAAAGGATAGAAATAGAACCAAAGAATATTAATCAAGTTCATAGAAAGAAAAGAACCACTAAAGAGTTTAGAATGAATGCAAATATATGAGACTTTAACATGAGATATATTATCCTAGGCTTAGGTTGAGATGTTAACATTCTTATCACCGAAAAATCGTCTGCAACATTACAAACAACGGTTGAAGAAAAACATCAATTATAGAAGCAATTAGTACACCTACAACATTAAAATCCATCAAAAAAGACATAAAACTATATACTTTATTCATAAATCAAAGTGCGCAAATTCACCAAAGGAAGCACATGCATTCTGCACAGAATGTGCAGACCAACACAATCCTAATTGTGCACTATGTGCATGATGCACGACTATCTATGAGAAAACCCGCACACTTCTCATGAACATCACATTTATGAATCTTGTCGGCCTCTCAACCACTTTCAGTCCGACCCCCAACACGATTTGACAATCAGATCTGAGAGAAATCTATCTTGGAGGTATTTCAAGGGCTAGGAAGTGCCCTAAAAGGCCCCTTGTTCACATTATGAACCATTTATATCTTTCCATGAATGGACACTATAAATATATTCCATGGGTGTGCTAGAAAAATAATAATTTCAAGGTATTTTTATGATGCAAGAATTCTTCTTGGAGAATCCTCTTTTCTCTTTGAATCATTCAAGAACTATAGAAAGGGCCATTCCACTCACCTCTTAAGAGGATTGGAATTGTATTTCTTTACCATTGTTACTTGCCATTGTATAAAGATAAGATATCTCTATTAGGGAACTCAATATCCCTCCCAAGGAGGAAGAGGGGATTCATAAGTCCCTGCCTTTCTCTATGGTGCTAGTCTATCAATACATTGATCCATTGGTAGCTATATGATTGTCATTTTTATTTTTCATGGTTCTAGTTCTTGCAAGTTTTTCTAACCTTTGTTTTTTTTTACTTTTATTTTTATTTCCTTGTTTCATGTGTATTTGGTTATCTAATCAACTCACAACCCTTTGTCTTGTTTAGATGAATCAACTAGGCAATTAAGTGTTGTGTTTTTGCTCACCCATGTGACAAAACCAACACAACAGATTGGCGACCATACTAGGGGTGTGAATCAAATTCCTCCCTATTTAAGTTTTGAGAGAACTTATTTCTAATTGTTTGGATATGCAGGCACCAAAAACGGCCTAATCTAGTCATACAAAGTCATAGTTCAAAGAAAAGGAAAGAGAATTTCATTTTAAAATTTCTTTCCTGGCGCATGACAGGGAGTGTGCAGCTTTCGAGGCACATAGACGTACACTTTGCGTGCTATGTGTGTAAGATGTTTCATAAACCCACACATTTTGTGCACTTGGCGCGACTGACAAAACTACAACGTGTGCACAATTTCAATTTTTTGCAAATTGTAAGGGTTTTTTTTTAGTGGTTTTAGGGCCCCTTTCCTTTAGATTTTAATTTCCTGCACTTTGTAAAGCAATCACACTTCACTTAGAGTCCTTTCTTACAAGAAATATTAGCTAAACATAAGCACATAGGAGTAAAAAGAATCAAAATTCTTCTCTTTTCTTTGTTTCTACATGAATGGCTCATTTGGCATTTAAAACTTTGAGTTAAGGTTATTGCTTTTTCAAACACACTCAAATAATTTAGGACTTGAAATCAATTTCAACCCCCAAGTATGCTCTTCCCCTGCACTCATGTGTGATCTCAGGAATCAGAAAAGGTGGTTAAAAGGAAATTTCATCTCCCTTAAATCATTAGGATAGGAAAAAAAACCCTTTGGGTACCTCTTAGTTTTAAAAATTATCTTAAAGCTTTGTAAGGGCCCATATAAGCCCACATGTTTACAATATTAGGATAGTTTCTAAAAGATTTCTTAGTCTAGATAACACTCTAGGAAAGTTTAAAAGATCAAGTAAGGGCCCATAAATGACCACATGTCTACAATCCTATGATAGTTTCAAAACAATTTCTAGTATAGACAACATTCTAGGGAGTTTAAAGGATCAAGTAAGGACCCATATGTCCACATTCCTAGTTCTCTAGGGATTTAAATATTTCACAAGGTTGTACCAAAGAAACATAGTAAGCTAGGTAAGAATATTTGCAAGGACCACATGAAGTCCACATGCTACAATCTTACACTTAACTTATTAAAAAACTTGTGCACACTTTTCACTTTCTTTCACACAAAGCCACTCATCACACACATAATTTCTATTAGAATAGTGGAGGTCAAAGTAATATTTATTCGTAAGTACCCACAAAGTACTTCAAAGGAACTCCCTAAGATTCGACTACTTCTTTATAAATTATCCACATCAATTAAATTCAAACAAGGTTGGTCAATGACCGCAATTTCTCATCCCACTCCATCTAAAAATATTTCTAAAAACAAACTAAATTTTCCTCCACAGAAGGTGCCCAAAAGAAATGTTTTAGTCTAGCTAGGATCTCGGGGGTAGGCATCCAAATAAGCCCCCATTATCAAGTTCTAACATTTTGAAACAATAGAAGTTGAGAATAGGGATCCTTAAAATCCTCCAATTCAAGTGTTCCTATACCATAAGGCAGAGATATACATGTTAAGGGTCGAAGGCCGAGGTCCGGTTGTTCTGTGAATCCCTTCTTGAGTCACCCAACTATTGTGAGGATATCCAACCCGTGACCCAGTTTTTAGGCTGAAAATCTAAATGTTGCATTTTGACTGAGGTACTTAGTGGCCAAACATAGGATATATACCTAGGTGGAGGTTGTGGGCTACAATTGCATCTTAGTCAGATTTTGTGTGGCTATTGGGAAATATCTCTAGCTCTTTCGGGATATGCACCCTCTATCCCTTATTATAAATGACTACTTCAACCTTCACTAGTTCCTCTTCTGGTGGATTCATACCCCATTGTCGAGTGCTATTGGAAGTCCCAATGCTAAATTGAGAGGAAGGATGACATGTCTTTTAGGAAACGAGCATTTATTTTTGTTTCCCCCTTGTAGGAAGAATCAACCTATACACATACTTGTTTATTTTACAATTGATCTATGTATGATGTTCATTTGATTACATGAAATTGTGAGTTACACTATTTTTTGAATGTCAAAAATATAAAAAACACTTTCTCATGTATTTCTCTCTTGTCACCATTGGTACACATTCAATTTTCTAGTCAGAACCATAGGGGAACCACAAAATCCTCGTCATTCTAGACACCTACAAAATCTCCCTCCTATTCTAGGAGGAGTCCCTAGTATTGCCAACTCACCGGCTCAACCATCTCACAACCCAGTGAGTGCTACTATTTTGGTATCATATCTACTTGGTTCCACTTTGATTAGGTCAAATACCCAAGGAAATCCATCTAGTGGTTCTCCTTCACAAGGAGGTGGGGGTCAAACTTCTTCTCAAGGAAGAAGTACAAACTCGCCAAATCCCTCCCAAGGGACAGGTACACTACCTACACACACAATGGATGGAACTAATCCTCTACCAAATCCACCTTTTCCATACTTGGAATCCCTCAACATTCCTAATTTAACCAAACTCACAAATGAACCCATTTTGCATGATGCCACTTGGCCCAATATGCCTACGAAATTGCCTTCAGACATTCCAAAGTTTGAAGGAAAAACAGGGCAAGACCCTGCCAACCATGTTATGACCTTCCACTTATGGTGCTCTTCAAACAACATCATGGATGACTCCACCCTCTTGAGGTTATTTCAAAGCATCCTCACTGGTTCATCAACCAAATGGTATGTGGACGAAAAATCAGGGTCCTATGTGACCTTTGAATCATTGGCTAAGGCCTTTTTGTCCTTTTTTCAATTACCAATTCATCATGGCACTGGATTAGAAATCCTCTTTGAGTTTAAAAAAACCACTTCTATCGATATCGTCGACCACATCCATGAATAGCGTCAATGACATAGTTTGTGTAAAGTAGAAACCACGAAGGAACAATGCCTCGATTAGTTTCTTAAATCACTTGTCCATGTGATTGTCAAGGATGTACCATCCACTTTTCCTTAATCAGGAAAGGAATCCATTAGCAAGGCCCAACAATTTGACCTCATATATGCCCAATTAGGTTACTTGTACACAATATTTCCTGATGCACCTAGACCCCTACCATTTGGCCAGGACAAACTTAGGGTTTCCCATGTTGCGGATGGGTTGATTGGTTCTATGAAACACCTCAACCCTTACGACCACCTATCACCTACTTATGGTGAATCAATATCCTCAACCATATGGGGGGATGCCTTATTACCCTCCTCCCACTCACCAAACGTCATATCCTATTGCTCCCCCTCAGTCATTAGTGGGACCCCCACTGGTACCCCTAATGCATCTAGTCTCTCAATCAAATATGGGCCCACACCCAACCCTCATATATAACCCCAACAGTAGTGGAAGT
Source organism: Picea glauca (assembly GCA_000966675.3). Classification (NCBI taxonomy): domain Eukaryota; kingdom Viridiplantae; phylum Streptophyta; class Pinopsida; order Pinales; family Pinaceae; genus Picea; species Picea glauca. The sequence continues at coordinate 76,300 of JZKD02S1728523.1, forward strand.
ACTGCAACTTCCTATATTCCATATGAATAATCTCCACAAAACAATATATATTTTCCATTTCTTAGTCCCCCCCAGCCAATTTCTCCTCCACCAAAACAACCACATGCCAAAGTTAACTTTGTTTGTCACTCTCCCATTAAATAGGTTCATGTTTTTGAACAATTTAATACGGCCAATCTATCCCATCAGTCGAATAATTCCAAGAAGAAAGGAAAAAATCGAAACAATAACAACCCGGGACTAGGAGGAAATACCCCCCAACAAAACTGTCCTACTGGGGGAAACCATAATCAAGGTAACCAAGACCCAAGGGGGAAATAATAACAATCAACCACAAAAAGGAAAGAAAAACAATCTTAGAACTAAATTTTGTTGAGGGGTCCTAAATCCCTTTAACTTAACAGAAGGAACCAAACCCACCACTGAGGCCCAATTAGACTCTGCAGTGTTTAATAGTGGAATGGTTCTCCATATATTTCGATCCGACCAAATAATCGATGGGATTTACGTAGTGATTGACAGGATATCTTCTTCTGAAAGTTCCTCCTTCAGTTTAAACATTCTCTTTTTTGTGTGTTTTCTTTTATTAGATGGGTATGATAAAAATATGTGTGTTGGTATAAACCAATTGGTAAAAAGGGGAAATCTTAACTACTGAAGAACATTGAGCTTGGGATAACCCTTGCGCTCAAGAATGCAGACAAATATTTTCACACCTATGACAAGCCTAGTACTAATACATCAACTTATTGGTATTTCAATTATTGTTTGAGATACAATTATCAAAAGAAAACATACATGCAATAAAATGATGGCAAGAAAAATATTTTCCTTAGCTCTAACATTAATCACACATTAACACAACGATTTCCTTTCATCATTAGAGACAAGAACTGCAAAAAATATTGAAACAACTAATTTATCAATAGATTCAGAAACATTTACTCATTACAACATCCATTCATGAAATAAAGTCGAAAGTAATTCCTCCTCAAATCCAATCACACACACCTTTGATGAAAAGTAGAAGTTTGTCTCCAGTCCTAAACAAGACTTCTCAATTAAGGTAGTTCGGAAATTGTTCTTTACAATTCCAAAAATGAGGGTCTTTGCCAAAAACCATCGCACCCATTCTAAAAGTTTGATCCTCTTATTTATAACGATTCATTAACTAAAAATAACTATGAAAAGCGTAAGCTAAGTAAAGAAACAAATCGCCACATGGCGCTTCCATCTCTCTGTCTTATAAAAGTCATCAAATGGTTTCACTGAAGTGGATGAATCTTCTCATACTCTGATCATTTGACGATGAGTTCCTCGCATGTGTTGGCATAAAGGAATCGGTGTTGGTCCATTGGGTCCAAAATGATTTATTTTACTTCTATTGTTTGTGCCCGATGATTAACTATTTTGACACTTAACTATTGTAATACTATTCGCGCCTTGATCGGATGCTCCATGAACTATTGTACTTGACTTGGCATCATGTTGGCCACCTTTTTTTATCTCTACAGTCCATGCTGAGTCTTGTTATACATGTTGTTTGACTATGTCATGCAAGTCAAAAAAGTCCTCAGGTGAGATGAATTATGGGAGACCGATGTCTTTCATCTCCCGATTAATCTTGACCCAACTCCTTTTGCAATCAAACCATTTTTCTTGAATCTCTAGTTGAGGTTCTTGGACCGTTCTCACCTAGTATTTGGCCTCTTTCCTTATTTGATCTATGTTGTTGTCCCTCAACACCTGAATCATGCTCTTTGGTGTCTCAACCCTTTTGAACCATGCTAATGTAATCAATTCTTTCCACTGCTTGGTGGGCCTTCTCGTACCATCTTTCCATATCTTTACAAGTCGCTAGCGCCATAAGGGTGTCTTCTTGGAATTTAGCTATCCTTGCAGTGAAAGGGTGTCTTTCATTCATGAATTTTTCATAGGAATCTTGGAACTCACTTCTCAAAAACATCGTGTCTTTTGTAGAGTTCTGATAGTATTTCGCCAAATGGCGCAGATACTCCAACTTATTTAGTGCAACAACCTACTCTTCTTTATATTTTCTTTCTCTATCCAAGATGGAATCTATGATATCCATCCCCACGTCGATAAGCTCGAACGTCTTGTCATGCTCTGTGCTGATCAATTTTTCCTCCATGGTGATGAGAATCGAACTGCGCAACGTAAGTCTCCTCTTCTTAGTCATTATCTTCATGATGGGTTTCCTCTTTCGGTCGTAGGCAATTGCTTATATATCGACGACCTCATTAACTGGTTCAGGGATTTATTGTTCTCCCCAAGTTAGAGTATTTCCCAGGCTCCTAAATGTGTATATTTTTTCTAGGTTGGGTTCTTGAACCTATTATATATGTTTCGATGGCTCGACTTCCAATTGTTGCTCATTGGATGGTAAGGTATCGAGAAAAACTAAGGAATCAGGGGCATGTTCGGTACTTACTTGGTAATCGGTTATTGAAATGTCAATTTCCTATTGTGTAATTTATCCTTCCTATCCACCCCATCCTATATCATCACTTGAGTTTTCCATTAGGGTTCCCATTATGTCAACTGGATTAGTATATAAGGCACTTTCTACCTCATACTTCCTCTACAGACGACCCTAAACTGRAGCATCGAGACCCAGGGTAGATGCTCTCTCAGGTTCTTTMTCCTTCGTGATCTACACTGGATTCACCAGGGACACCTATAAACTCTCCTCATCATTGTAGATGGTTATCAAATGGAACAAGGGATTTGGTACACTTGTTCTCCCTGATGKCCTCACTATCTCGGGATGTGTTGAAATTTCCCCTGGTGATCTAATCTGTGGTGGTGGAACTTTAGGGTTTTCTGACCTGGTTATTTCTTCAAGTTCCATCGACTCTAGAMCACTTGGTTCTCCTCAGCTTTTGATTGGGTCATCAGTGGGAATCCTTGTCATTTCTATCAAATCAGGGTCATTTTTCAATTGATCAATGATTCTCTATTCCCATTCTAGAAAGAGTAATCCCCTTCTTTGTGCCTCTATCATCTCTATCGCTCTGATTTCTTCCCTGGATCTGAGGGCCACTTAAGTCGACTTATATATTGTTTCCACCTATTCATCCATGCTCATGGCCTTGAACCTGGTCATATTTGGGTTGGCCCTTCTCTGTACCAACTCATCCCAGTCCTAGGTGCACTCTGTGAAACTTTTGTCCTCAAACTTATCATGAGCGTACGACCAACATGATGATACCTATGAAGCATGTTGGAGGACCAAGCCTTTAGGGTCATGCTTGTGGAATCAACCAATTAAGAACCTGAATTCAAGTTGGCTCATCCCTTCTTGTTTGGCCTGAGAAGTATCCTTTACCAAATAAAACCCCACATGGAAACTGTAGGGCATGAAAGCTCGCTTATTTTCCTTGACTAATGTGGTGTTATAGCCCTGTAGGATAGTCTAATAACATATTTCTCCCACCACGAGCCGGTCTGGGACATGAGCGGGTAAGAGATGTGGTTCTCCGGTGGTCCCATACACCCTAATATAGGTTGAGTGTTCATCTAAATAACAATGGCCTACCTTTTCCACCATTTTCTTGGTTGTTGCGGATAATCCTGGGAATTCCTTATTGAAAATAATAAAATGAATACGGGCAATGAATTCATCGTAGATGAGTGCGTAATATTTTTTGTACATATTTTCCCATAGTATGATGAAATAAATGTGGACCGGGAACTCCGCAACATGCCAACTTAAATTCATGCCAACGAAGACATTCCTTGCGCAGATGACATCGAGTAGGTACGAGGCCATGTAGAAAGTGGGTGCTTCCCCTTCTTTCAATGTCTGAGCCTGTTGTACATAGATGCTCAATTGTTTGGAAATTATCACTCCCCAGTTGAAGCTACTTCCAGAAATAGCCACCCTATATTCCAAGGGCATCCATGCTTCCAAAAACTTGGAGCAATCCTTCTCTTGATACAGACCATAGATGAGAGCCATCAAATAGATGTATTTCTCCCTCAGGTTAACTGTCCCACACCAACCATTTCTCTGGTTGGTAAAATTATTGTCCTCCTTCCACCATGAGGCCATCAACCGGCTAGAGTCATGGAATTCATAAAACTTCACCATGAAGTCCGTGTTTAGTTTGTCCTCTAGGTACCTGAGCTTGTAGTATTTCTAGAATTTCGTCAGGAGGAAAACTCCGACACACCTGCCATTCTCATCATTGATCAAGCACTTTTTCCCGTCTGTATGGTCGATTAGCCATTTCAGAACCTCTATGCAAGGGAAAATCGGGGTTCTTTTGGCCACCATGTGTAAATACAATCGTCGAATGTTCGAGAGCACCTGGTCATCGAGCGCCCTTACGCTTGGATCATTGTGTGGGATATACTTCAAGTATTCTTCCCGACTAATTCTATTGAAGAGGTCCCCACACTGTGGGAGCATTACTTTGGATCCGATGCTTGCTTCCATAGATGAATTTAGGGGACAAATTTCACAAATGGGCTAATTTTCCATGTTTCTTCCCAAAAAAAGATTTGCCAATTTCCATTTTTTCTAAAAATGATTTGCCCAAATTCCATAGAATAAAATTATTTTACCTTAAAAATCACCAAAATTTTATAGAAAGTATATAAAATCCTCAGAAATTTGAATATTTTTACGAAACTATCGCCAAACATTTTACATTTTTCATATTAAGGACTACTAAGATTAGCCCATGTTTCTACATTTTAATATAAATTTCCATCCTTAAAATCATCCCTACTTGCTTCTATATCACCGAAGGCTAGAGGCTGGAAAAAATATTTCTTTGTGGATGTTTTAATGACAGGCTCCGCCCTAGGAGCATACTCCAACTATCTCGCGGTCCCCGGAGAATAACCTTCACCTGTTTCAAATTCTTTTAGCTTGGGTTCCCTCGGAAAGCATCTGGTGGTTGGCTTTCTCGGTGACATATTACCTCCAGTTAGAACATAATTTAGAGACTGTGTAAGAAAATCAGATGCATATATAAATTACGACCAATGAATTGACAAACTTGAACACACACCTCTGCAACTTGTTTAACCTGGTTTTGATAATCTGAGGGTCAGTACAGTCTCAAGACGCTCGCTTTGCTCCTTTCGATGCTCTGGAATTCAAACTTGTGTGCATAATGAATTTGTTCAAAACCATTATAGATATTTAGACAGGGATGAACTTACCTTGTCGCATCAACCATTCAATTCGGGTTATGAGTATAATTTCATTAAGTCTGCTGCCAGATCTTCAAAGATGTTTTAAAATTAAATACATTGCGGGTTGACAATGCGGGAGCAGGTTGTAACAAGGTCTATTGGTGATTTCAAGTTGTTGTTGTTTAATCGGTGCACGAGGTAGAAACAAATGCAAGATCAAGCATTAACTGGTTTATTAAATGTCCAAATTTGATCGTATCTTATGCTGCAAACATCCCATCGTTTCGCTGGTCTAGTTGGTGGGTCGGGGGTCTGGATTTTTCTTCAAACACTTTTTGTTGATATCTTCTACAAAAAATATGATGTCGATCGATCTTGTTGTACAAAGATGATGTGGAAAAGTTGACTAGGAGGCATGACTAAGACCCAGGGAACCTTAATAGGACTTAGGATGAAACTAGGTCGTACGAACCCTTTACTTGATAAAGACACATGGCATTTGAGACCGATGACTTCATTTTCTCATGTTAATTGGAATCAGGACTTTCTTTAAGCTATACGTTCTAAAAACCAACCCTATCTTCCTGACACCGAAAAGTATCAAGGATCAATGTTCGATGATAGACCTACCCAAGTGCTCTCGGATCTATTCTCTCGAAAAACTCCCTATGTCGAAAACACATCGGGGATCGATTATCAACGATATGTCTGTCATAGAAAAAATATTTTTTTAACCTTTCTATATTTCCCCGAACCCAATAAAGTGCATTGGGCATTAGTTATCTGTGATTTATTTACGTCCTTTGTTAACACCTATCCTTCCTGTATTTTGTTGGTGCCTAAGGGGATCAGATATCTCTTAAAACTTTGTGCGAATAAATCACACAAACCAACTCCACCTTTTGTTGATTTCTGATGACTGTTGTTAATTTGTGGTCTCTTTACTTGCTTGAATTTTTTCTGATGTCGAACCTAAGTGCGTTAGGTGCAGTGTTAGTTGTTGATTCTTAATTCGTGTGTCAAGTTCTTTTAGACATGAGTTTTCACAAGTTCAAACAAACCTGACTTGATTATAAGATTCATGAAAACAAAACAAATATAAACCATTTCCCAAAGTGAAATCGATTCATATAGTGAAGAAAACAAGTGGTACCCAAAAAACAATAAAATTTCATAAGGCTTTTAGGGTGTGTTGAGTGCTCAACAAATGGTGAATTACTGATCAAAAGTAGAATATATGTTACTTCCCCGGGCTTAGATGATGCAGAAGTTGGTTAAGAACTTAACTGATTTTATTTTTATTTTTTATCAAAGTCTCTTCTATCCTTGTGTTTGAAATTACCTTGGTTTGTAAATTCATGCCTAACTATGGGATTTCAATCTTTATTCCATATTTGTTCCCTTTAACCATGACCCACGTCCTCTTTTGACAAGAGTCTAGTAAAGCATTCACTGACACCCGGCCTTTTGGTTATCATCATTCACTTGTTGTGGTGTTGCTCATTGTCAACGAGCATCTGTATCCCCGATGAAGTCACCCCGATGTCACAAACCTTGATCCACTGCCAGTGAGAATCCATAGCCCCGACAGAGTTATCTACATACCCTTTCCTACTTTGCACTCATTTGATATAATTTATTTATTTTTTATTTTTTTTGGCAGAGATGCCCTGAGTGAGTGGGAGAGAGGACGTTTGTTATCTGCAAATGAGATGGTTAAGGTGAAATTTTTCTAGATTTGTCTTGAGGTACTTGTCATCCTTTCCATATTACCATCTTTCCCTTTAAGTTTTACCATACCACCAGGAGGACACTTCATCACTTGCCAAGGTTGTTTTATTTGCAAAGGTTAGATACATAAATCCTTTAATACAACAACAATTCACTCAGCTTTTCATGTGTTGTATGTAAGAATGAGTCAGGAACAAAGTTTTCTACATCGTATGAATTAAGTTCAATTGATGCCTTGTGGAACACAACTTCAAAGTGAAAAAAGTACTACAAAAAAGAAAACAAAAATAAAGGACTCTGCAATTAGCCTACCTAAAAAATAAAATATCATGAAAACACACACACCTTTTTTTTTATTAGAAATATTGTTTTTAGGGCTTGTCCATTCACTGGCAGGTCATCAAGGTCCCCCCTCATATTTTGAAACCAATACATGCCTTCCCCAAGTTTCTAGGCTACCTAAAAAGGTCTGAACCTTAGATTATGAAACTTTGAATGTTTTCCTTTTGTTTCATTTTCCTTATCCCATTTCAGGACTAAGTCTCCTACTTCAAAATTCCTCTGTTTGGCCTTGTGATTGTCAAACCACCTTTTAACTATCTATTGATGAATGCTGAAATTTGATTTTTCTTTCTCCCTCTCTTCTTCCAGCATGAGGAGGGTATCAATTCTTTGTTGAATAACCAATGAGGGTTGTCCTTTAGAAACCTAAGCAAGATGAAGAGATGGAAGATATAGACCGTTCAGGAGAATGGATTCTTATCTGTATACCAGGAAGTATGGGGAATTCCGTATAGCTTCCTTGGGTGTTACCTTGTCGGCCCATAAGGAATTATGAAGTGAAATATGCCAATTCATCTTATTGTCTACAATTGTTTTCTTCCATATCCTTACTAGGTTGGTATTGGTTGATTCTTCCACTCCATTCCCCTGTGGATAGTATTTTGCAGAGTATCTAATTATGATTCCTTTGTCTAGAGAAAAATTTGTTAATAGGGTGGAAGAAAAGTAAGCGGAATTATCAAAAACAAGAACAAAAGGCATACCAAACCTTGTGATCAGTTGTTGTTCTATGAATTGGATTACCACCTTTTCATTTACATGAGTCATAGGGATGGCCTCTGCCCATTTCTTGAAATAGTCTGTAGTAGTTAGTATGTATCTATGTTGTTTTCAAGAACTCAATGTAATTTCTCCTATGACATATAACCCCCATTGCTCGAAATGTCTAGAGATGGCCACAAGTTGGAGTGGGACAACTTCTCTATTTTCCCTCCTTTCTCTCATTTGACAAGTTTTACAGTTCCTAGAGTGTGTGTGAGCGTCTCTAAATAGAGTAGGCAAATAATAGATGGCTCTTAGTATATTGTGAGTGGTGGTATTCCCTACAAAGTTTCCACCTGCGGGACCATCGTGGACCTCCTTTAGAGCCTTTCCTACATCTTCACATTTGAGACATCTTACAAGTACCCCATCATAATTCATGTGGAAGAGCGCCAAATTTATGAGGCGATATTGTGCCGATTTTAGTCTGAGAGCTCTCCTTTTCTTAGGGTTAATGTTTTCTAGGCAAGTCCCGTGATGCAGGAGATAAGTTATTTCCCCATACCAAGACTCCTTCCCTAAGGGAACATATAAATCTTCACTACACCATAATGCCAATTCATTCTCCCACTTGGGATCCTCATTTACTTGGTCTTGGGCTTCAGCGACGAGTTTACACAATCCTTGTCCCTTAACTAGTTTGGCAGGTTTTATCTCTAGATCAAATTCTTGGACCACTACCATCAGGTTTCCTCTTCTTTATCCCATATCCTGTTGAGTGAATAGGGATTGGACTGTAGTATGAGGCACAATGACTTTGGTGTGGTTTTTTAGGATGTAATATATCAAATGTTTTACTACCTTTTACACTGCATAAGCCTATTTTTCTATAGCAGGGTAATTTAGTTCGTCCCCTTGGATATTAGTGCTCATAAATGAGATCGACGCCTCATTGTTGTCATCATCCTTCTAAGTCAATACTGCAACTAACGATTGGTCAGAGGCAAAAGTATAGAGGAAAAAATCTTTGCTAAAGTCCGAACTTCACAACACTAGAGCTTGAGATATTGCAGTCTTAATATTATTGAAAGCAATTTTCCATTCATTATCCCACTTAGATTCAACATCTTTGTGAATCAATTTTTGTAAGGGTTTGATAGTTTCAGCAAAATCGGGGGTGAACTTCCTCAATAAATTGATTTTCTGAAAGAAGGATTGCATAGCCTTTTTGTTGCGGGGTAAGGGATGCTGAGCTATTTCCTTAATTGATTATGGGTATATGTGAATTCATGCTTGAGATATAATATAGTTTTCTTAGGGTTTAAATATATACCATATTTCCTGCACCTTTCAAAAATATGGGTTAGGTGTTGGATATGATCTTATCTATTCTTTGAATACACAATCACGTCTTCCATATAAACTACTACACATTTGTTGATTAGTCCCCGAAAATCTACGTCCATGGCCCTCTGGAAGATTTCCCCAATAATAACTAACCAAAAGGGCATGCATTTATAAGAAAATATTCCCCACTTGGTTCTAAAGGTATTTTTCAATTGGTCTTCTGATGAAGCTAGAACTTGGTTGTAACTTGAAAAACCATCCAATGGGCGGGAAATCTCATAACTAGACACGGTATGTAAGAGTTGCTCGATCAGTGGGACTGAGTAGTTGTCCTTTTCTGATGCTTTGTTTAGGTTTCTCAAATCCACACATAGGTGTATGTCCCCAGACTTTTTTCTGACAAGAATCAAATTTTTTACCCAGGCAGAGTGTCTAACTTGAAAGATAATTTTAGCATCTAGTAATTTCTTTAACTCGTGGCACATGAGGGGCTCCAGAGATGGATGGTACTTCCTGATCTTTTGTTGGAAGGGTTTTACCTCATGTTTTAACAAGATTGTGTGTTGGATAGTACGAGTATCATAAGTTTTCATATATCGGTAGGAACACACAAAAACATCTTGATATTCTCTGAAAAGTTTGAGATATGCCTTCCTTTCTTCTTTAGACATTGTCTTTCCTAGATTTATATTTTTAGGGTTTTCCAGGGTCCCTAGGTTTACAGTCTAGTACATGGGACATGACCTCCCTGTCTTTGTGTTTGTTTACCCTTTAAATATTTCCCTTAAGTCAAAGAGGTTCTCCAAATTGGCTACCCCTTTCGGTATCGTGTGAAACCTTGGTTTGTTAGTTGAGTGATTTGTTCCACCTCTTTGTTCATGGGGATCAGTTTCTACTAGTTTCTCTTGGAATATTTCATCGTCAATAGACAAGTAATTAAAATTTTCCTGATTGGTTAATAATTTTATGATCTATTCATCTCCTCCAAATACTTTCCAATTAGAAATATTGTTGGGCACTGATGGTTTGTAGAGAAGTTCCACAGTGAACTGAGAGGCTTCATAGTCTTCTAAAGGGGATATCCTCGAAGAAGCATGGCCAGGGAATCAACAAGAGTGTTCTTTTTCTTGGGGATTGTTGTAATGTTGAAAGCTTCAAAATGTTTTATCAGCCTATGCACTTCCTGTTGATAATTCCTCAGGTCGAGAGAGTTGCAATGTATAGTATTCCATACTTTCCTAACGATGATTTCAGAGTCTCTAAAAACCTTTAGTTGTTTAACGTTTAAGTCTATGGATTTATTTATCCCTTGCACTAAAGCTTCATACTCGACAGTATTATTAGTGCATTCAAATTCTAGTCTGCAGGAAAGGAAATTTTGTTTCCCCTTCAGATCAATGAGGATACACCCCACTCCTAACCATTCTTGTGATTTAGACCCACCAAATTACAAGGTCCATACTTGCGAGCAAGAATCATCATCTTCTCCATTCTTAGTAACTTATTTCTCTCCCCTTATTTTGTCTGGGGTTTCCAACATAGGTTCTTGACAGAAGATGTTTTCTTCCATTGTTGTCGGTACATTTTCTTGGAAAGTCATTTCATAGTTTTGAGTAAGAGGAACATCATATGAGAGAGGGGATATATTACCAAAATTAGAATTGTAGGAGTAGTTTCCTAGCACGAGGAAAGTTGTCGAAGAGGGTTCGTTGAGGGCTTATAAATTGATGACATTATGTTTGAGATACCTTTCCCTATCGATCCTAATCATGTTTGAGTGTCCCTTTAATGGGAACCAAAGGTGATCCCAATTAATGCTAAAGTATCCATTCAAATTATCAGACCAATCTCGACTAAGTAGCAATCCATAAGCTTCTGGTATATTTACTACAATGATGTCAATTAATTGAACGAATTTTGGGTGTGTCACCATTCTAATAATGATATCGTTGAGGTCTTCCATAACTTTCATCTGGGTTTTATCCAGCGGTATCACATGTTTATCACTTTTGAGAGGGACTACGTTTAATTTCTTGAAGATAGATAATGGCATAACATTAGAGGATGCTCCCAAGTCAACTAAACAATTATGGAGGTTTATGTTGAAGACTTCAAATGTCAATAGGAATGGTGGGACAAAATGATTTTCTTTTTAATCTTCAAAGGAAGCGTTTACAGTTGTTTTATTTCTTAAATCCGTGGGGCATGGATTTTCTCCTTGGTCAGTTATTTCTATAGGAGTTTCTACTAACTTCAAGGATTGTAACAAAAATTCCTTTTGCTAGGGAATTATACACATGTACATGACCGATACATTTTCTTTTAATATTTTTAAATCTTCTACTATGTTGTATTCTAGCTTGGGTGATTCTCGTGTATGGATGTTTATAGGATTTATTTTGGAGACAAAAGGTGCTTTCGGTTGATCAAATGTTTGTTTTCCTCTCGAAGTTTAGGAAATGGTAAGGTCATTTGAGACCAGTTGACCCCTACTTTATGGTTGCACAACCAAGACCTCAGCGGGTGGTTCTTGAACCTCAAATAGATCATCTAAAGGCATTGGCAAGTCAGGGTCCCATAGAAGCATGGTTGTTCATTCCAGTGGGTCAACTTCTTCTTAATCACCAATATTTTTCGTTGAGTCACTTGATTGCTTGGTAAGGGAAATCTTGTCTAGGAACTGATTGGCCATCAAATTCATGGCATGCACCCATTTTGGACAATTTCTTTTGGAATGTTTCTCTTGATGATAAGTACAAAAAGAGTCGGATGCTACATTGCCTAGGTCGGTGTTTAAGTTGGCTAGGGGAGGTTCAATTTCTTTGAACGATGGGTTTATTTTAAAAAAGGTTTTATAGGGACTTTGCCCTTGTTTTCCTTCCTCTACACTTCTTTTCATGTCTATGATTTCATTTGACAAGTTCTTTATCATCCGTTGTAGGTCCTATATGTCTCCACTTCCCTTTCAGGGCCCCTGTTCTTCTTGTTTCCCTGGGAGTTTGGTAAACAAGGGTCCTCTCCTGGGTGGAGGTTGAGATTCCTTCTTAACTAATGATACTTGGCCCTCTTTACATCACTTAATTTGTAATTCAATTGTTTTGGCTTCCTCGAAGTTCTCATCTATGGTCATTTTGGAATCCTTTTTTACAAACATGGAAATAGAAGCGGGGAGAGAATTAGCATATACTTCGATTTGCAACTTCTTAGTGGGTTTAGCTTTGGGTTGGAATTTGTTCAGGATAGTGGTGAATCATTGATTGAACTATTTAACCTTTTCTTTTGAACTCATGGTGGCAATGAACAACTGAACCATCAAAGCTCTTGTAGTGGTTTCTTCTGCAAATTTGTCTAAAAAATATTTTTGAAACTTCGTCCAACTAGTTATGGACCCTACAAGAAAGTTGAAATACCATGTGGAGGACGAATTTGCAAAGGTATAGGGGAAAATCCTGCAAACTACATCTTCATGTTGGAAATTCATCAGTTTAATAACTAGTATGAACTTTTTGATATGGTCTTGATGCAATCCTGAGGTTTTAGGGTCAAATTTAGGGAGTAACTTTTCTGGATGTCGGGGAAGGTTATGTACTCATCCAGGTATTTCCATAGAATCTCTAGCCAACCAAGGTTGATTATTATGAGGTGGGTTTCTCATTTCTTCATTATGATCATTGTTATCCTCCATGTTGTCTGACTTAGAAGCTGAGCGATCCGAGTTAAACCCTTGCTTGTCGGATTCAAAATTGTTGAGCTCAAAGTAGTTACCAGCTGGTGTTTCGGGGATTAGATTGAGGGGATGTTCGATCTCAGTGAGGGAGAAATCTATTAGGTCTTATACTATGTGAACAAAAGCCTAGTTGGAGGTGTCGACCACTAGTCTTCTTACTTGTTTTCTACGACGAAGTAATGGAGATAAGGGTAGTTCTCCAATTATTTGGGTGTAATATCTTTTGATTCTTCTAAACTGGTTCAACTCCTAGTGGGGAAGAGCGTAATGTATTTCAGGGAATAAATGTTCTTCCTCTTTCTCGGGTGAGTTACTCATTTCAGGAGTACTCAGTGTATGTGGGTTTTATTGAGAATGAATAGACATGCATGTGGATTGTTTTGAATCTATAGGATGTGTGAAATATTATATCAGAAATATTGTTAGCCATTCATTCATTCAGGCCCTCCTTCTAGCACCAATTCTATTGAGGGGTCTTAAATCCATTTAACTCAACAACAGGAACCAAACCATGGTTCTCCAGATATTTCAATCCAGCCAAATAATCGATGGGCTTTACGTAGTGATTGACATGATATCTTCTTGTGAAAGTTCCTCCTTCAATTAAACATTCTCTTTTTTTTTGTATTTTCTTTTATTAGATGGGTCTGATAAAAAGATGTGTGTTGGTATAAACCAACTGGTAAAAAGGGGAAATATTAACTAATGAGGAAGGTTGAGCTTGGGATAACACTTGTGCTCAAGCACGCAGACAAATATTTTCACACCTATGACAAGCCTAGTACTAATACATCAATTTGCTGGTATTTCAATTATTGACTGAAATACAATTATCGAAAGAAAACATACATTCAATAAAATGATGGCAATAAAAATAGTTTCCTTAGCTCTAGAATTAATCACACATTAACACAACGATTTTCTTTCATCATTAGAGACAAGAACTGAAAAAAAATATTGAAACAACTAACTTATCAATAGATTAGGAAAATCTTACTGATTACAACATCCATTAATGAAATAAAGTCGGAAGTAATTCCTCCTCAAATCCAATCACACGGGCCTTTGATGAAAAACATAAGTTTGTATCTAGTCCTAAACAAGACTTCTCAATTAAGGTAGTTTGGAAATAGTTCTTTATAATTCCAAAAATGAGGGTCTTTGCCAAAAACCATCGCCCCTATTGTAAAAGTTTGATCCTCTTATTTATAAGGATTCATTAACAAAAAATAACTATCAAAACTATAAGATAAGTAAAGAAAAACATCTCCACATGGTGCTTCCATCTCTCTGTATTTTAAGAGTCATCAAATGGTTTCACTAAAGTGGATGACTCTTCTCATACTCTGACCATTTTACAAATATTTCCTCGCATGTGTTGGCATACGGGAATCTGTGTTGGTCCATTGGGGCCAAAAGTATTTCTTTTACTTATACTGCCTGTGCCCGATACTTAACTATTTTGACACTTAATTGTTGTAATATTTTTCGAGCCTTGATCGAGTGCTCCATGAACATTTGTACTTGACCTAACGCCATGCTCACCACCTTTTCTATCTCTGCAGTCCATGTCAAGTCTTGTTCTGCATGTTGTATGACTATGTCATGCAAGTCGACAAATTCCTCCACTGAGATGAATTCTGGGAGATCGATGTCTTTCATCTCTCGATTAATATTGACCCATATCCTTTCACAATAGGCCCATTTTTATTGAATCTCCCATTGAGGTTCTTGGGCCATTTTCACCCACTATTCGACCACTTTCCTTATCTGATCGATGTTATTGTGCCTCAACACTCAAATGTTGTTCTCTTCGGCGTCTCAACCCTTTTGAACCAAGATAATGTAATCAATTATTTCCACTACTTGGTGGGCCTTCTCATAACATATTTCCATGTCTTTGCAGATCACTAGTGCGATAAGGGTGTCTTCTTGGAAGTCGACTATCCCTACAGTGAAAAGGTGTCGTTCATTCATGAATTTGTCACAGGCATATTGGAAGTCACTTCTCAAAAACACCATGGCTTGTGTGGAGTCTTGATAGTATTTTTCCAAATGGCACAGATGATCCAAATCCTTTAGCGTAGTGACAAACTCTTCTCCATCTTTTATACCTCTATCCAGGGTGGCATTTGTGATAGTTATCCCTGCGTTGAAAAGCTCAGATGTCTTGGTGTGCTATGTGATAATAAATTTTTTCTTCATGGTGATGAGAATCAAACTATACAACGTAAGTATCCCCTTCTTAGTGGTTCTCTTCATGATGTCTTTCCTCTTTCGGTCATAGGCTATTTCTTGTACATCATCGATCTCATCAATAGGTTCGGGGATTTGTTGTTCTCCCCAAGTTAGAGTATTTCATAGGCTCTTGAATGTGTATATTTGTTCTAGGCTAGGTTCGTGAACCTCTTCTATGTCTTGATGGCTCAAATTCTGATTTTTTCTCATTAGATGGTAAGGTATCGGCCAAAACGAAGGAATCAAGAGCAGGTTCAGTACTTAATTGGTAATCGGATGTTGAAACGTCAATTTCCTATTGTAGAATTTCTTCTTCCTGTCCGCCTAATCCTAGATCATCCCTCACATTGTCCATTGCGGTTCCTGATATGTCAAGTGGCTCAGTGTCTAAGCCACTTTATACCTCATGCTCACTCTGCGGACGACTCTGAACTAGAGGATTGAGACCCAGTCTAGATGCTCTCTCAGGATCTTTCTCCTTTTTAATCTGCACTGGAGTCACGAGGGACACCTCCGAACTATCCTCATCATTGTATATGGTTATCAAATAGAATAAGGGATTTGGTACACTTGTTCTCCTTGATGTCCTTTCTATCTCGGGCTCGATTGAAATTTCCCCTGCTGATTTGATCTGTGGTGGTGGAACTTCAGGGTTTTCTAACCCAGTGATTTATTCAAGTTGCATCGACTCTAGGCCACTTGGTTCTCCTCTGGTTTTGATTTAGTCATCAGCGAGAATCATCGTCATTTCTATCACATCAGGGTCATTTTGCAACTAATCAATGATTCTTTGTGCCCTTTCTAGCAAGAGTAATCCCCTTCTCTATGCCTCTGTTGTCTATGTCGCTCTAATTTCTTCCCTAACTCTAAGGGCCTCTTGAGCCGAATTATCTATTGTTTCCACTTGTCCATCCATGCTCATGGCCTTGAACCTGGTTACATTTTGGTTGGCCATTCTATGTACCACCGCGTCCCATCCCTGGGCGCACTCTGTGAAAATTTCATCCTCAAACTTATCATGACTGTTGTAAATCCTAACCTTGTACAATATCTACTGCAAACAAATATTTAGAAAAAGAACATAAAATATACAATAGAAAATACAAACATTACACAGATATTTTTCCCCTGGAAACCCAAACCAAGAAAACCATCATATTCTATATTCATTCATTCATGTTACAATGTTTACAATACAAAATACATATAGGAGCCAGTGGCATTGAAAACCCTAACCCAATGACTTGGATTATTCCAAAACCCTAATTCCTTAACTAGAAATAGAAAACTATCGACAAAGAAACCATGTGTCGAAAAACCACCTAAATATAATGCGGTCCCGATGTAGAATTTTTTTTTGGGGGGGGGTGTTGCCCCGACCCCCTACACCCCCCCTCTAACACATACTCGTACAAATAATATAACACATACCCAACAACTGTAAGGTCAACAAGATGATACATGTGAATCATGTTGTAGGACTAGGCCTTTAGGGTCATGCTTGTGGAATCATCCTGTCAGGAAGCTGAATTCAATTTGGCTCAGCCCTTCTTGTTTGGCCTGAGTAGTATCCTTTACCAGATAAAGCCCCACATGGAAACCATAGGGTATGAAATATTTCTTCTTTTCCTTGACTAATGTGGTGTTATAACCCTGCAGGATAGTCTGATAGCTTATTTCTACCACCACAAGTCGGTCTGAGACATTTGCAAGTAAGAGATGTGGTGCTCCGGTGGCCCCAGACACCTTAATATAGGTTGAGCTTTCATATAAATACCAATGGCCTACCTTTTACACCATTTTATTGGCTACTGCAGATAATATTGGGCATTCATTCATAAAAATAATAAAATGAATACATGCAATGAATTCATAGTAGATGAGTGCGTAAGATTTTTTGTACATGTTCTCCCATAATATGTAGAAATAAACGTGGACCAGGAGCTCTGCAACATGTCATATTAAATTCATGTTGGCAAAGACATTCCTTGCACAGATGACATCCAGAAGGTATGAGGACATGTAGAAAGTGGGTGCTTCCCCTTCTTTCAACATCTAATCATGTTGTACAAAGATGCTCAATTGTTTGGAAATTATTGCTCCTGAGTTTAGGTTTCTTCTGGAAATCACCACCGTCTATGCCAAGGGAATCCATGCTTCTAAAAATTTGGAGCAATCCTTCTCTCCATATAGTCGATAGATGAAAACCATCAAATAGATGTATGGCTCCCTTAGGTTAACCATCCCATACCAACGATTGCTTCAATTGGTAAACTTCTTGTCTTCCTTCCACCATGAGGCCATCAACCGGTTGGTGTCATGGAATTCATAGAAATTCACCATGAAATATGTGTTTAGCCGCTCCTCTTGGTCCCTGATATTGTAGTATTTATAGATTTCTATGGGGAGGTAAACTTCGACACACCTTCCATTCTCATCATTGATCAAGCACTTATGCCTATTTGTATGATCAATTAGCCATTTCAGAACCTCTATGCAAGGGAAAACCGGTGTTCTGTTGGCCACCATGTGTAAATATGACCATCAGATGTTTGGGAACACTTGGTCATCGAGTGCCCTTACGTCTAGGTTGTTATGTGGGATATACTCCGGGTATTCTTCCTAGCTAATTCTATTGAAGAGGTCCCCCTACTCTGGGAGAATTACTTTAGAACCAGTGCTTGATTCTATATCACTAAAGGCCGAAGGTTGGACAAAACCTTTATTTGTGGATTTTTTATTGACAAGCTCTGCCCTGGGAGCGTACTCTAACTATATCATGGTCCCCGGAGAAGAACCTTCACCTGTTTCAGCTTCTTTTAGCTTGGGTTCCCTCGACGAGCATTTGGTGGTTTTCTTGCTTGACGACATCTTAACTGTAGCTAGAATGTAGTTTAGATACTGTGCAATAAAAATCTGATGCTTATATAAATTACAACCAACGAATTGAAAAACTTGAACACCTACCTCTATAGCTTGTTTAACCTGGTTTTGATAATTTGAGGGTCAGTAAAGTCTTGAGACACTTTCTTTTCTCCTTCAGATTCTCTAGAATTCAAACTTGTGCGCATAATGAATTTGTTCAAAACCGTTCTAAATATTTAAATAGGGATGAACGTGCCTTTTTGCATCAGCCATTCAATTCGAGTTATGAGTGTAATTTCATTAAGTATGCCTCCAGATATTCAAAGATATTTTAAAATTAAATTCATCATGGGTTGACGGTGGGGGACACAGGTTGTAACGTGGTCTATCGACGATTTCAATTCGTTGTTGTTTAATTGGTGCACGAGGTAGCAACAAATGCGGGATCAAGCATTAACTGGTCTATTAAATTTCCAAATCCAATTGTATCTTAGGCCACAAACATCCCATCGTTTCTCTAGTCCATTTGGTGGGTCGAAGGTTGGGATTGTGATTCAAACACTTTTCGTTGATATCTTCTTGAAAAATATCCAACACTGATCGATCTTTCCATACATAGATGACGTGTCAAAGCTTACTAGGAGGCATGACTAGGACCCAGGGAACCTTAATAGGATTCGGGATGAAACTAGGTCATACAACCCCTTTACTTGATAAATACATGTGGCATTCGAGACCGATGACTTCATTTTCTCATGTTAATCACAATCTGGACTTTCTTTAAGATATACGTTCTAAAACTCAACCCTATCTTGTTGACAATGAAAAGTATCAAGGATCGGAGATCGTCGATAGACCTACCCAAGTGCTCTCGGATTGACTCTCTCAAAAAAGTCCCGACGCCGAAAACACATCAGGGATCGGAGGTCGACGATATTTTTGTCGCAGACAAAATGATTGTTTAACCTTTCTAGATTCCCCTGTCCCTGATAAAGTGCATCGATCATTGGCTATCAGTGATTTCTTTACGTCCTTTGTTAACGTCTATCCTTCCTGTATCTTACCAGTGCCGAAGGGGATCGACTATCTCTTAAATAATTGTGCGAATAAATCACTGTTGGGCCCGTGATATGACTGATTTTACGATGTCAATTAGATCCTTTTTATCGAATGTGTATATGCGTTTTCCTGTTTTGAAGAATATTTTGAAGATATTTTGTGTCAAATTTCTATGATTCACACCAGGTATGCATAATTCATGTTTTGCGATGATTTTGAGTTTAAATCAGTATGTTTTTATGATCCTAGGAAACTTATTCATGTTTTGTATGTCACAGGGAAAAATCACAACTTGTTTTTTCTTTTGGCACTCAGTCCAATACTCCATCTAGAACTCAGTCTGGTACTCCATCTGACACTTTGTCCGACACTTCATCTTGCACAAAAACGATGGGCGGTTTGGTGGTTATGGTATTGGCATCCAGCGATGGGTGAATCAGAGACATGGGTTTTTCTCGTGCTCATGACCTCCAGCTACTAAAATCTTGACAACTCGATTTGGGTTGTTATGTTGGGCGATTATTGGCTCGCCTCATTTCTAGAAGCCACCGACAGTTAGAGCATCTTAAATGCAATTTACCATTTTTAGAGAGGGTCGACCCTTCTAGTGGTCGACCTCTCAGCTTGTAAAACTTATAAATACCACCTCAGTGGTAAGAGAATAGTTAAGAATTAGAGTGTTAGAGAGAAAAAAAAACAATTTAGCTCTGTTTTTCTATTTTCATTTTGCCAGAACTATGTAAAGACAACGTTTTTAGTTTTAATGGTAAATTCGTGTTGTTGAAGCTCGTGGTTCTCCTTTGAAGAGTAACCACGACTTGATGGGGGGGCCACCAATAGTCTAGGTGACTATATAATGAATTTTCTTGTGAATTGAATAGTGTAGTTGTCCTTTTATTTATTTTTTGTACATGAATTGTCATTTTGCTTCTTTGTTGTCTAAATTGTTGTTTATGATTTAATTGGTTTAATTTAGTTTTGCAGTTTATTATGAAGAATCTTGTTAATATGAAATGACTCTTTAGTTAGTAGAAGCCAACTTGCAATCTTAGATACTAACCCCGTGTATAAGTAGATGATAGATAAGTTTTATTTTATGCTGAAATAGATGATAAAAATAGAGTCTTAAAACAAAGTTTTTAATTCATGATCTCTTTTCGGTGGAAGGATAGTAATTAGCCTTTAGTTTTCAATTCTAGTTTGCCTATCTAGTTGTTATTTAGCTTTATTCATTTAATTTTTCATTTAGGTTGCTCATTTGATTACTTGTCATATGATTAAATACTGTTTAATTTCTGTTTATGAGTATTTCCTCTTTTTGGAATTTGAATTGTTAAGATAGAACTAGTTTAGTTTACTTTATGCAATTTCTTTCTTAGATCTAGGTTGCAATTTTAATTCATAGTTAATTATTGAGTTTAGTGTAGTAAGAATTTTCTTAATTATTATAGAATGCAATTGAATTTACTAGAATAGTATCTTTATATTGTTGATGATTAACGTATGATCAATAATCACATGGATATGCAGGATAGTTGATGTTGTTTCCATAATGGCTAAGTTCTCATTGGATTTCCTAATTCACACTTTTCACTTTTTTATTGAAGTCAATATCAATTTTATCCCTCTTGAATTATCTTTCATTGTTAAATTCCATCGTGATATTATAAGACACCGAAGACATTCACATAACCATCAACACTACATTTGAGTCTTCTTGTTTTCATAGATTACAAGATAGTTTCCTTGATTTCATAGATTAGAAGATAGTTTCCTTGCTTTTGTAGGATAGATAGTATTTTTTCTTTGGTAGGATACAGAATAGTTTTCTTATCATAGGTTAAAGATTAGTTGTTAATTCCTTTTATTTTCGTAATGCTTTCAATTTAGTACATTTTCTTTCATAAATTAAAAGCAGTTGTGAAGATTAATTTAAGAATAGAGTTCACTTGTTTCTTAGCTTAATTAGTTGATTATTGATTAGTTTACTTGTTGTAGAAGTTATCATAGGTTAGTTAGTTGTTTACTTTCTTTAATAGAGTAGTTGCTTGCTTGTCCATTCTCTTTCTTTGATAGGGTAGTTGCTTATTGAATTTTAGTAGTTTAATTAAAATAGTTTGTTGTTGTTATTTCTTATTAGATAGATATTTTTCTTTTGCTTATTGTTATGATTAAGTTAGTTTTCTTTAAGTAGGGTTTTCATTTTCTTTCTTAGAACTATCCATCGATCCTTTTTTCAAAGGTTACTTAGGGTACATAGTTTGAGTTCCTTAGTAGGGTTTGCTCATTAATAGTTTTTGCTTGAATAGATTAGCCCTTAGATAGCCACTTCCTTAGTTAGACATTACTACTACCAGCCCTTAGATAGCCACTTCCTTAGTTAGACTATACTACTACCAACCCTTCTACCTTGGCATATATATTGCTACAACTCTAATTTTACTTACCCCAGGTTGACACTTTAATTGAGGGTTTTTAGTTTGTTTTTAGGGCATATAGAACACCCATCATTTTTTGGCGCCCTTGTCAGGGAGTTGTCTCAAGGTAGGAAATAGTTAGGAAATAGATCCCTTCTAAACCTTAGAATTAGTTTGGTGGTGGGGGAGCTTAAGATGAGAGGTAAGAACCTGCGCATATGCTATAGCAGGTTCCCCCAAACCTAATGGTAGTTTTACTTTTTGTTTTTGTTTGGCTTCATGAATGGACCTAGAGACCCAAAAGGTAGATGCATTAAAATCTAAATCAGACCTTTCAACCAAGGTTCCTTCCGATATTTTTGGGGGAAGGAACATTCCACTTATAAACTCCACAGATCGATACTGAAAAACATGAATTAGCTAAACCCAAAGAGCTAAATTATTCTCTGAAGACACTAAGATCGGGAGCACTATAGAACAGAAAATTTAATCATCTGTAATAGTGGAACAAGAGACAAGACCACTCGAGATTTCAACAGAACAAAAAAAACAACCTTTGTTTTCTTACCACCATCAGGAGATCCTAAATTTAAAGACATCATAGACCCTGAACAGGTGAATATATTGTTTGGTAGTTTAGCCAACATAATTGTCTCTCAAGTTGACACAGAAAATTTGGAACCAATAATATCAACTGGCTCGAGTAGAGTCCCAGACACCTAAACAGTAGGAAGACCTTCCTATCAAAGGGATACCTTGTTCTCTTCAAGAATAAAACCACTTAAGTACTCTCTTTTTGGAAACCAAACCAGTATCGATGATCATGAGGATTACAACAATGTAAGACATGAGGAGGGAGAAGAAGCTTGAAGCCAAAATGAAACTACCTTAGGGTTTCCAATTTTGAACGCCCACACCTATACAAGCGTGGCATGTTTGGTTTGTGCAAATATTCTTTAAATATGTATTTCATCTTTTAGGTAGTTGTGATTAAAAAATATATATATATTAAAAAATCTATAATAAATAAAATAAAAATTGGGTGTTTTAAGAACCCTAGACACTAATCCCTATGTGAGGCATGATCCATCAACCAACAGAATGAACTCAGAAGCAACCATTAGCTTGAGGGAAATTTCGCAAATCCTAGCAAAAGCCAGGATTTCTTCTTTTCAAGAAGAACATATTTTAGCAGCAGCCAAAAGTGTATCTACCTCTCCAGAAATATTAGAAGAATCAAGGTCCTATGAGCTACAAAATTATTTTCCTTGCCAAACTGTGAAGGAAGCTGAAAACTTATGAACTACATCTGGTGGAGAGAAATCACTAAGACCTGAGATTGAGGAGTTCTCAACATCCATCTCAGCAGATCCTTTATGTTTTTTAGAAATCAATCATTGAGAAGAAGAGGATATACATAGCATGATGAAGGAGAGCATAGAAATTATTGTTGATAAACATCAAGATTACATTGAAATTTGGTTTCAAGAGGTCATCAGGCCACAATACTATTCCCTTCTTCAACACCTTCTAATGCCAAAACAAGTAAGTTGGTTGGTTGTTCATATCCAAGTAATCAATGCAGTCAAATTTTCACATGTGGATATGAGTATGTTTCTTATCTTGCTTCGCACATGGTTACATTGGAAAAGTTCTTATACTTGAATAAAAAATTTCCTTTCTTTTTAGGTAGGGTAGGATAGTAAATAAAAACTACACGTTGTTAGTTTAGCTTAAAATCTACTGCAACCTCATTTTACATTTTCTTTTTATATAAAAGAACTATTATATACATGTTCTAGTGAATTGATCTCATTGATCTTATTAGTTTTTGATATTTTAGAGTGTGTTTTTTGACAAATAGTCATAGATATTTCTGCAGGTATTTATTTCACCAGGAGTAGACAATTTTAAGGAGATATAAAAGAAGAAATTTTCTTCAAAACATTGCTATACTTGAACCTTGTTGTCTGCTCAGCATAAAATGAATAATGACTTGTTGTAGTTAGCCATGTTTTTGCAAAAGATTTTCATCTTCTTTTTCTCAAGGCATATTAAGAAGCAGTTTCTCTTGAAAACCTTCACCACTATATAAGGAAGTGATACCATAACCATCAATCTTAGAGGTCTCTCGTATAGTTTCCCCAAGAAACCTGAGTAAGTAAGAAAAGTATCTTTATTAAAGAGTAACAAAGAGGTCTGATTAGCAGTTAGTCATGGAAACATCACAATAACTTACAAAAGAAGAAACTGAGTTGAGCATAAAGATACCTTTATGTTATTTCCCAATTGTACCATCCACTACACACTAAAATACTTGATTATATAAAATCTTTAGATAGGATACGTCTGCTTAAGTACCCCTTACATTAGGACAATCAATAAGGAATATATATAACGGAATGTCATCCTCCAACATAAATACCATCCCAATAAAAAGAAAGAAAAAGGTGTTTTCAAAGCTATCCCCCCATCTTCTTGCATAAATAAATCTTATACTAAAATATTAAAATATGGAGGGCCAGTCTCTGAGGGTGTAAGAGGATAACTCGTCGGGATACTAAACAAGTCTGCTGGCAGTGCATAACGACCTTTGGTATGACTAGGTAAACCCGTCGGAGTACTGAACAGGCTTGCTGGCAGCGGGGAATTCTACCTAGCGAGGATGATAATCTGACAAAAAATAAATAATAAATTTAAACTTGTCCTGATGTACGAAATTACTTGTAGACAAAGCTAACATGAAGTATGTATGGTTAAGCTAAGGTTAATGAACTCCATAAACTTGCCATTGGGAACTAACTCTGAGACTATAATGAAACTCTCTTGCCTACCTCTTCTTATCTATATATAGGATCTCTTATCCTATAGGTGGGGCCATGTTTTAACCGTCTTGTCAGACCAATCTGTGAAATTTATCTCTACACTTAACAAGCTGTAAATCTTTGGCTATTGGGAGAACTGAATGGTTTCCTATATTTTTTATTGTGAGGTGTCACAATACTTAGGTGTGGGGGAGGGTTTCAAGAGTTGACAAATGATAACATTACCTAGAAGAAGTAAATCTTTGTAAAAATTTATGTGTATTGTTTTCATGATACATGTTATTACATCAGCGGTCATTTTATTTCTTCAAAATGCGAATTCCATGTGTGTTATAAACTGTTTCACATTTCCTTAAAAGACCACTTAACTGGTTTATTGTCATTATAGACTATTAATTACAGAGTTATGATTACATGCCTTATAAAATGTGATATAGATGAATGGATTGTGTAAGCACGATGGAAAAACAAATAATAATGGAACACTCTTATCTTGCCTCTGCTCCTATTCACTGTGTTCATGGTCTCTAAGGAATCAATTTCGTCGGCCACAAAGCTCCCAAGAGTTGAATACCGCTAGTTTAAACAACACCAGTTTCCAAGAGAAAGCTATAACAGGTTTTTCAAACCCAAATTTCAGAACATCTCTGGAGCTAAGGGATACTCGAAAGAGTGGATAAAATAGGAGTTAATCAACCCTCTCATAGTCATCACTAGATTGCTCACATGTGAAGGTATATATTTTTTCTTTAAAGCCTGTCACTTTTGATTATTAGTTCACTTTCAGTTCAATAAGCCATTGAATTTTCCCTTTTACTTCTTAAAGAGTCTTTAGAGGATGTCTTCCCAAGTGAGGAAGAATGTAACCAATCCCCATAACAACCTATCTCACCATGGCCTTATCAAATTACTTGTCTTTGCCAAGTTGGAAAAAAAAGGGAAAATGTGGGATGAGTTCATTTACCAATTTGCAAACCCTCATATTACAATCAAGAATTGCAAGTAGACTCTTGATCTAGGAACTCTTACTCCACCCAAACCCTCATTCTCAAGCTATTCCTTTACCGGACCAAAAGTCTAAGAAACTTGTTGATACCCCTGTAGGCTCGTCGAGCAAGAAGACCAAGAAGCCTATTGCTAATTCATGGCACAAGGATGTGCCATATCCTCAGGTTTGGGGGGAGTTTCCTGAGCTAAAAAATGCTAAGAACTACCCATTTGTATAGCAAACCAATGAGAAGAGGAAGTAGGATTTCTATCAAAATTCTGTCATCCTGTCTTTTTACGATGTCTTGGGATATTATATCAGCAGTTGTTTGTATTGGTATGATAAATTATATATTTATAACATCATTGTGTGTGTTATAAGCTTGTTGTTCATTTTTATGTTTATTCTATAGAAGACTAGTTATACTTAACTACTCTTTGTGATAAACACAGAGCGATAACAACTGCTAAATACTTACTGCCATCTGTATTACAAGTTTATGAAAAGAGGAAGAGTTGTTTGAATTTTTACAGATCGATGATAGGCAATAAAATTCTCCTGTTCACCATGCCTACTAGTACAAACTAAGCCCTTTTTTAGTATCTGTCAGTTTTGTCAGTCACCAGTGATCAAATTTACTCTTTCATGTAATTGATAGGGTTATAAGGTCAAATTGTTATATTTTCAAAATAAAATTCTGAAATAAAATTTGACATCTCTTGGTTGTAAAATGGTCATTGGTGTGTCTATATGTCCTTACTACTCCCTCCACTCATCCAAGATCATAAATTTTCATCATAGTCATGCCATCATTCCTTTTCATAAATTTTCAAATAATTGTCTTGGTCAAAGTTCTACTTCAAAATTGGTTTCTAAATTAAAGAAGATGAATTTGACAAAAGTGAGAGAAAGTTTTGTCAATAATAGACCATGAAGCAAAAACCTCCTTCATTTTATGCACAGGTGTTATTATTTGAGATAAATTCCCCAAATACAGTCGCTATAGGAGGATTTCTACACATTTGGACAACTTGATTTCTAGTCAGTTTTTCAGAGGTTTGGAGAAGGAATTTGCAGTGTTTGATGGTTCCATTGTGTATAATACATCATAAAATTTCAAACCATACCAATTTCAACCCAAAATTCCTTTGGGAAGGCCTCCAAAAACCTTCTCAAAGACCACACTGTGTTTTTGCTGAGAGCACGTTGCGTTTCTGTAATTTGTGAGTAACCAAATTCAAGTTTTGATTATGAAAAAATGGGAAATTATTTTTGAAACATGGAGGAGTTTTGTGTTCCTAAAATACCCCAAAAAAATAACCTCTCAATTTTTTAATATACGTTATGGTTTGGGATATATTAAATTCTCTTGGAGGCCTAGTTTTTCAGAAAATAAAACACTATGTTTTTCCTGTTTTAGTCATGTTTTATTTTCATGTTTTCCTAACAACTAGAAGTGAAGTTTTGAAAACCAAGAGATTTTTTTATCAAGGAAATATTCAAAAACAAAAACCTCTCTTAGGTTTTACACAAAATTTATTGTATTGTATTTATAGGTGTCACTTTGACACCTATTTTTCACAAGTTCGCCAGGCCAGAATTGTTGCGCTTTTGGGAAATCACTTTTGGAACTAATTTTGTAGAGGTAAAATTGTTTTTTTGCATGGTTTAAAGGATCAAGGGTATAATATACATTTCAATTCTTCCTCACATGTCATCAGCAGCCTCCAAAAACTCCAAACCCTTCAGTTCAAACTTAGATAGCATGAAACACTATGTCGTCATTTATGCTATGATAATGTTGTCCTACAAGCCAAGATGAATTCTCTATAGCGTTTGGTTGATGATATGAATGCCACCAATAATAGTCTCTGGATGCAATTGAAACATCACAAAGGACCCAAGACAAAATCCCTCGAGCAATAGGGAGAAGCTTCTAAAGTTAATCCACCCCCTCCTTCACAAGTTTAGTCATGAAGGGCAATTTATTTTTGTTTGTAGTGGGACTTGCAAAATCTTAGTTGTGGGGGTAATGTTGGGCCCGCGATATGACTAATTTTATGACGTTAATTAGATCCTTTTTGTTGAATGTGCATATGCGTTTTCTTATTTCGAAGAAGCTTTTCAAGATCTTTTGTGTCAAATCGCTATGATTCACACTAGGTATGCATAATTCATGTTTTACGATGATTTTGAGTTTAAATCAGTATGTTTTTATGATCCCAGGAAAACAATTCATGTTTTGTATGTCATCGGGAAAAACCAAAGATTTGTTTTTCTTCTAGCACTTAGTCTGGTACTCCATCTGATACTCAGTCTGACACTCCATCTACATTCCGTCTGACACTTCGTCCTACACAAAAAATGATGGGAAATTTGGCAGTTATGGTATTGGCGGCCAACGATGGGTGAATCAGAGACATGGGTTTTTCTCGTGCTCATGGCCTCCAGCTACTGATCTCTTGACAACTCGATTTGGGTTGTTATGTTGGGCAATTATTAGCTTGCCTCCTTTCTAGAAGCCACCGACAGTTAGAGCATCTTAAATGCAATTTACTATTTTTAGAGAGGGTCGACCCTTCCAGTGGTCAACCTCTTAGCTTGTAAAACTTATAAATACCACCTTTGTGGTTAGGCAATATTTAAGAAGTAGAGTGTTCGAGATAAAAAGAACAATTTATCTATGTTTTCCTATTTTCATTTTCCCAGAACTGTGTAAAGATTGTGTTTTTAGTTTTAATGGTAAATTTGTGTTGTTGAAGCTCGTGGTTCGCCTTTGAAGAGTAACCATGACTTGATGGGGGGGGCACTAGTAGTCTAGGTGACTATCTAATGAATTTTCTTGTGAATTGAATAGTGTAGTTGTATTTTTATTTATTTTATGTACATGAATTGTCATTTTGCTTCTTTGTTGTATAAATTGTTGTTTATGATTTAATTGGTTTAATTTAGTTTTGCAATTTATTATGAAGAATCTTGTTAATATGAAATGACTCTTTAGTTAGTAGAAGCCAGCTTGCAAGCTTAGATACTAACCCCATGTATAAGTAGATGATAGATAAGTTTTCTTTTATGTTGAAATAGATGATAAAAACAAAGTTTTTAATTCATGATCTCTTTGACAAGGTTTCGATGGATGGATAGTCATTAGCCTTTAGTTTTCAATTCTAGTTTTCCTATATAGTTTCTATTTAGCTTTATACTCATTTTATTACTTGTCATATGATGAAATAGTGTTTAATTTCTATTTATGAGTATTTCCTCTTTTTGCAATTTGAATTGTTAAGATAGAACTAGTTTGGTTTACTTCATGCAATTTCTTTCTTAGATCTAGGTCGCAATTTTAATTCGTAGTTAATTATTGAGTTTAGCTTAGTATGAATTTGCTTAATTAGTATAGAATGCAATTGAATTTACTAGAATAATATATTTATATTGTTGATGATTAACGTATGATCAATAATCACATGGATATGTAGGATAGTTGATGTTGTTTCCATAATGGTTAAGTTCTCACTGGATTTCCTAATTCACACTTTTCACTTTTCTATTGAAGTCAATATCGAGTTTATCCCTCTTGAACTATCTTTCATTGTTAAATGCCATCGTGATATTATAAGACACCGAAGACATTCACATAACCATCAACACTACGTCTTCTTGCTTTCATAGATTAGAAGATAGTTTCCTTGCTTTCATAGATTAGAAGATAGTTTCCTTTCTTTTGTAGGATAGATAGTCATTTTTCTTTGGTAGGATACTGAATAGTTTTCTTATCATAGGTTAAAGATTAGTTGTGAATTCCTTTTATTTTCGTAATGCTTTCAATTTAGTAGATTTCCTTT
This sequence comes from Picea glauca, assembly GCA_000966675.3. Taxonomy (NCBI): domain Eukaryota; kingdom Viridiplantae; phylum Streptophyta; class Pinopsida; order Pinales; family Pinaceae; genus Picea; species Picea glauca. The sequence continues at coordinate 105,555 of JZKD02S1728523.1, forward strand.
CATAAATTAGAAGTAGTTGTGAAGATTAATTTAAGAATAGAATTCACTTGTTTCTTATCTTAATTAGTTGCTTATTGATTAGTTTACTTGTTGTAGAAGTTATCATAGGTTAGTTAGTTGTTTACTTGGTTTAATAGAGTAGTTGCTTGCTTGTCCATTCTCTTTCTTTGATAGGGTAGTTTCTTATTGAATTTTAGTAGGTTAATTAAAGTAGTTTTTTTTTGTTATCTCTTATTAGATAGATAGTTTTATTTTTCTTATTGTTATGATTAAGTTAGTTTTCTTTAAGTAGTGTTTTCATTTTCTTTCTTAGAACTATCCATCGATCCTTTGTTCAAAGGTTACTTAGGGTACATAGTTTGAGTTCCTTAGTAGGGTTTTCTCATTAATAGTTTTTGCTTGAGTAGATTAGCCCTTAGATAGCCACTTCCTTAATTATACTATACTACTACGAACCCTTCTACCTTGGCATATATATTGCTACAACTCTAAGTTTACTTACCCCGGGTTGAAAATTTAATTGAGGGTTTTTAGTGTGTTTTTAGTGCATATAGAACACCCATCACTCATGCAAACCAACTCTACCTTCTACTGATTTCTAATGGGGATCAATGCTCGGCGAATTTTGTTATTGTGTGATCTATTTACTTGCTTGAATTGTTTCTGATGCCGAACCTAAGCACGGTAGGTGTAGTGTTAGCGATCGGTTATTAATTTGGGTGTCAAGTTCTTTTAGACTTCAAGTTTCACAAGTTCAAACAAACCTGAATTGATGATAAGATTCATGAAAACAAAACAAAGATAAACCATTTCCCAAAATGAAATCGATTCATACAGTGAAGAAAACAAGTGGTACCCAAAAAGTGATAAAATTTCATAAGGTTTTTAGGGTGTGTTGAGTGCTCAACAACTTTTCTTGCGCTCTATGTGGTGAGTATGGACATTATACTCACCACTTCCACCAAATAGTCGATTACAAATAGATGAAAGAATCCATGAACGCACAACACCCTCCGACACCACCTGCCCCTCAGCCGACCCCACAACATTATTTGCAACCACCACCTCCAACCGTTTTGAAAAACCCCATTCCACACCAAGGTGTGATGAATACCCAACAAGAGATAAAATCTACCCCACCACAATTGGGGAAATATCAAAACCCAGGTCGCAATCAACCCATAAATCCAACTGATCGCAATATCCTCCATACTAGCGAAGGAGAGATTCTTATACAAACAAACATCCATCAGTACAACATGCCTCCTGAATCTACCCAAAACACCTTATAAATAACTCCAGCTACAACAAGACAACCATTGATGAACCCACTCCCTGACACTAAACCAAATCCCCGTATACCTCACATACCTTTACGATGGAATGTACATAATCCCCATGCTAGGGCATACCATAACTATAGTTTGGTCGATGACTTAGCACCGTCTCCTATAGCCATGTCTATGTTGGAGGTCCTCCAAATGTGTCCATCACAACTCAAATCCTTTCTTTCCGCCTTGGGGACAGTTGAACTAGTTGATAATTGAATAATCACCTTTGATTTAGATAGTGGAAAACCATGCCTCCCCACTCTGGTAGCCTTCCAGATACCAGTTAAGATCTGAAACATCATAGTTCATTGGTGCATCATCGATGAAGGTGCATCCACATGCATCATTTCCAAAGTAGTATGGCAGAAAATCAACTCACCTTAGCTAGTACACTATTCCATCACCCTAAGAGCTTATGACGGTCGACCATCATCCTCTGAAGGGCTCTTCCAAAATATCCGTGTAGAACTTGGGGGAAAAACCATCCTGATTGAAATTGAAGTTATCGAAACCCCACTTGATTACAATATCTTTTTCGAATGTAGCTACATGTATGTTATGAAGGTGGTATCCTATTATGTATTTCGTACAATGATGTTCCTCCATAATGGGAAAATCATCACCATCAAGAAAATTACACATTACAAGCCTAATCATTCTACCAATATTGATAACATCCTCCCTCTTGTCTATGCTATCTCAGATTCTTTTCTAGTCATTGACAACAGCCTTGGAATATTCAAAGACCCATCCTTTTTAGGAACTTATCATGGAGAACCACCTCTCCTAAACTCATCTATTTCATCACAAGTGTGTGTAGTTTCCTCTAATGGAACATATATTGGAGACAATAATCCTCTTACTGAGTCCCCTCTCAGAGAATCCCTACCTCAATAATTCCATGAAAACACCACCACACCACTTGTCCTAGATTCCCCCCCCTCTAAGGGGAAGTACTGGTTTTGGAGAAAGTCCCCAAAGCCATTACCCAAATCCCCTTTTTTTACCCCCCACCTGGAGTCCAAGCATTCCAGGTAGTTTCTACCCTTACCCTTCCTAAAATGATTATCGCCATCCCTGTATGGTATCTCCACCCACCCTCTATGGTTCCTACACCATCTCTCCCTCCTTAGACAGAGGGATTATCGATGCATATCCCAGTACAGGCTTCTAGCACACCACCCACACCCCCAACGGGTGACAACACTGCCACCACCGGGGGCAGATAAAATAAGAATGAGCCCATAGCTCTACTCCCTCCCCGAGCTCAACCACCTTTTGTACTATGCAAAAGATAAGGACACCCCACTAACATATGTCCTACCCTTCCCGAGTTACACAATAGTATCCATCTCCCTAAAGCAACCTCGTTGCTTTCCACTTCACCCAGTACCTCCACTGCTACTATGAAGTCCTCAACCACACGCAAGAAAGGGATACAAACCAATTTCACTTGTGCCATATTCTCATAATATGGCCATTAAACTCATCATTTATCACCTCTGCCTCAATTATTCCAAACATTAGCCACAATATGACACACACCTCTGCCTGAGCCTTCTCAGGCACTCCCTACTGATGCTCACATTACTCACATTCATTATATTTCTTCGTCAGTTCCCACGCAAATGAGATATCATTCATAGTGTCTTGACATTTGGTTTATGTCAAGCAAGCCATCACACCCCCGTACACGATCTCCCCTCCATGTCCTCATCCCTTGAGGCCAATAACACTTATTCGTTGATGGTTGTCCCTACCATCTCCCAAGATCCTCTGTATTCTCTCATTTTCCATTGCAAAAAATATATCTTGGAGGAAATGAATACCCATGATTTCCCATGGAATGTCCTCCATCATCGAGCACTTTTCCTCTCATAAGAGGTCTTTCAACCTTCTGCCCAAGCCTCCCTATACGCAATCGAAACCAAGGATTTTATTCCTCTGGGGAATATTTACTGGTTCAAAAACTGTATTCCTGCCCCCGATGATTTTGAAGAAGGCCACATGGACAACATATCCCCCACAGTCAAAATTGACATTTCCATTAAAGAAAGCATCGTAGAAGAGATCACCATTGGAACTGCATGCTCCCCTGAAGAAATAATTGCTTACAAAGCTCTCTTTCAAGAATACCAGGATATGTTTTCCTGGTCATATACAGAGATGTCTGGCCTCAATCCCTCTATAGTCTAACATTGAATCGACACATGGACAGATATCTCCCATGTTCTTCAAAAGAAATGCCCCCTCCACCCATCCAAAGTTTCAGCTATAAAAGCCGAAATTGACAAATTACATGTTGTCGGATTCATTTACCCCATTTCATACACTTCTTGGTCTCCAACCCCATCCCCGTTAACAAAAAATAGGAAATTATTTACGTCTGCATAGACTTTCACGACCTCAACCATGCTTGTCCCAAAGAAAAATTCCCAACCCCTTTCATCAAGAAAATAATCGTTGATTGTGCCAGCCATGAGGCACTATACTTTATGGATGGGATCTCTGGCTATAATAAAATTCAAATCCACCCATTTGATCAGTACAAAAACGCTTTTATAACCCATTGGGGTACCTTTTCTTATCGCTTCATGCCCTTTGGGATAAAAAATGTCGATGCTACATTTCAACTGGCCATCACCTATGTTTTTCAAGATCTTTCTCACATCATACTCTCTTATTTAGATGACCTCACTACTCAATCCAAAAAGTGAACCCAACATTTAGACGACTTACGCATTGTTTTTCAATAATGTCGCCAATATAATATCCACTTGAACCCCCTCAAGTGTGTCTTTTGCATCACTGTCAAGCGCCTCCTCAGGTTCTTTGTCTCCCAACATGACATCACTATGGACCCCCTCAATTTCCAAGCTATCACATAAATTCCACCACCTAGGACATTAGGACAACTACATATCCTACAAGGCAAAGCCAAATTTTTACATCTCTTTATCTCAGAGTATGCCTCTCACGCACATGGTTTTCTCTGCTTACTACACCATGATATCCAATTTTGAAGGGACGAACAAGCTCAAACAAAATTTGATGATTTAAAATCCACCTTATCCAATGCCCCTTTGATTAGTCCCCCAGACTATGATCATGATTACATCCTCTATTGTTTTAGTTGAAGGAATCCTCATCCATTTAGGGGATGATGGACGTGAACATGTTTACTACATTAGTAAAAACCTTTCAGGAACACCCTTAAAGTATAATAATAATGAAAAAATCATGTTAGCAATTGTCCTCACAATCCAAAAACTATGGCATTACATTCTACTTCGAACTACCAAGGTCATGGCAGATTCCAACCCCATGCAGTACTTTCTCAGTCAACGACAAATCAATGACAAATTTTCCAGATGGATCATTATCCTTCAGGAATATGATCTAGAGTTCTCTACTCCCAAAATCAAGAAATATCTTGTCCTAGCCGAACTCATTACGACTTTTCCCTCAGACACCAAAGATTCCCCCATCAATGAATATTTCCCCGATGAAAAAACCTTCTTCATCTCCTCAGATGACCCCTAGTACGACAACCTTCTCATCTACCTTCGTACAAAAAATTTCGGGTATCACCTCTCTCGAGACGACCACCGAAGCATTCGCCATCAGGGTCCCTGATACCTCCTCATCAGAGACACTCTTTACCAAAGAAGGGTCAATACCATCATTCGATGATGTCTTGCCATTTACAAAGCCTATAGAGTCTTGAATGATTTCCACAACGATGCATGCAATGGTCACCTCTCGGGTATATCTATCGCCCAAAAAAAATGTCGAGAAGGCTACTTGTTGGTTTAATGAATGGCTCTTCCCTACTACCTGTGTTGTTGACCCATGGTTCATGTCTTTCAAGGTACCAATAAATCCTAAAACTATTGTCCCTTCTGGTAAACCAAAAGGAAACATGATACACAAAATGCACTGCACAGTCTCACCCGAGATAGCTTTAAATGGGTGGTTGTAAGACTTAGGTGTTTACAGCCTAGGATTGAGCGATAGATATGGAATCTGTATTCTCAACCATTTATTATAACTTTCGTTTCAAACTACTGTTATTCTCTTTTATATTTTAGCCTCCATGGCATCTTTTCTTGATATCCCAACAATAATTAACCAAGCAATATAATAACTCATTCATTCATTACACACAACATTTGACTACTAAAAGTATGACAAATATATGCATGCATTCATCACATTACACAGGTATTACCATGGTTCACACCCTCCTAGGCTACGTCCACAAAGATTTGGCTCTTGGATCTCTTATTATGCTAGTTTTGCAATTCTCATGCCACATGCTTACAACTCTTCTCAGACGGGTAAGATTTATTTGAGGCGAACTAGATCGCATCAGGATCCTCGACATGCGATCTAATCCTCAAGATCTACCTTCTCTCCTCCGCTCTAGTTCAAAATATTTAAAAAAAAAATTCATATAATAAAAAATGTTACATATCATATCAACCTCTACAAAAGTAGCGAGCCGAACCTTCCTATGATACCTGCGCATCTATATTTACATCTATCGGTCTCTTCATCCATTTACACAAAACCTTACAAAAACCCTAAACCTACTATAGTTAGGTCTTCCTTCTCTACATGTGTTGTTTTCTTCCTTCCAGCTGTCGCCTCCTTCTTGCATGCGCACATGATGTGATTCTTAACAATTGTCACTTTCCTCTTGCACACTTTATTTCCCATGATTGCTCTTCCAACTGTCATTCTTCTTTGTGCATTCTTTCTTTCCCACTTCAGCTATTAAGAACCAAATATCAATATAGCATAGAAGAACCTCAAAATAAGTACTCAACACCTTGAAAAACTGAGAAATTCAAATAATAAGCCTCTTCGAGGGGGAAACCTCCTTATTCCCACATAAATGTACAATTACCAGATGATTCAAAATGAAAATGTCTCCTTGGTATATATAGGAGACTAGGAGGTATAATT